>BQNB010081684.1:0-19308 GCA_026074375.1 Tanacetum coccineum
CATTCATGGTTATAGCATGTATCCCCCTCGCGGGTTTATAAAACATTTGAAATATTGAAATGCGAGGCTATGAACTCACCTGAATATGTATTTGTAATAAATATTCCAAAATGAAAGCTGACGACTTTATCACAATCTTAACGGGGAAGGTTGATATAGCAAAATGATAGTAAACAGCCACGTCACGCAACCTGAGTAAATATGTCAAGTCTTAGGAAGATTGTACACTAGAACTTTGGTTCTAAGAGTTTAATATTGTTATGAGTTTGATTGGTGGTTTGGAATTATTGTATCACCGTTCGGGCCATCATAATTCAGAGGTCATTCAGTAAACGTTTGAGAAGCTAGGGCACTTTAAATCGTAAACCCAACAACTCAGTCAGAACGTAATACCAAGATGAAACCACTTAATATGAAGCTCCCTAGTATTGTGATATTGATCAAAACGCTTAAAACCGATTATATCATATCACAATACTAGGGAGCTTCATATTAAGAGGTTTCATCTTGGTATTACGTTCTGACTGAGTTGTTGGGTTTACGAGTTAAAGTGCCCTAGCTCCTCAAACGTTTACTGAATGACTTCTGAACTATGATGACCCGAACAGTGATACAATAATTCCAACTTCAAGTTTAAAAGATGTACAAGTAAACTTGCCTTTGGAAAAAGTGACTAATAGACTCTATAGTTTATAACTTTGTTTAAATGACATTTTTAGTCCTTTTAGTTATAAGTTTCAGAAAGTTACGATATATACCCCTTGCATGGATAATATTTACAAAACAAGTCCGAATTGCCATGTAAACTTATTTTAACATTCTAAAAGACATTTGCAGGTTATAGCTTATTAATATAAGCTAAAATATGAAGGTTTAACTTAACGAAAGTTTAAAATAACGATTCGTTAAGCTAGGAAGCAAAACGGGTCGAATTAGGGTTTTATAATGAAAACGCGTATGTTTTTAATTCAAATTCCTTCAATAATCAATAAAGTAGTTATAATACATTTAGTTAGAATGTTAGGATAGTATTTATAACAATATTTTATCTTTACAACTTTTTGATTTATGAAAACAGAAATTAGGGTTTCAGGGTGTAGGTTTTGGATCAAATGGAAAATGAAGCATGAATTGAGGGTTAATAAAACTTTAACAAGAGTTTATTTAGGATATATGAACATTATAAGAGTGTAGGGGCAGTTGTGTAAACATCCAGAACCTGGGTTTTTGAGCTTAATTGCTTGAAACGGGTCGAAATCGGTACTTTGTACCTCGTCGGCCTAGAATAACGACTCTGAGGCTTCAAGGCTTCAATCTTTCACTTCACTTCTGGTCTTAGGACTCCTTAGAACACTTCTTGAGCAAAGGATTGCTGCTATGATGGGTTATAGAGGAGGAAGTGGGGGATGAGTAAGAATGAGGGGTTTAGGGTCCTATTTATAGTCGAATGGCTCCTTGGTGACCAAGGGAGCTTAGAGATCTGGTTAGGACATGTGGAGCAGCTAGAGGGTGACTAGGAGAGGCTATGAGATGAATCATGTAAGCTAGAAACTAGCTAGAAGGTGGTGGATGGTCCTTGTGGTGTCGCGGCTCATATGGTGCAAAAAAGGAAGATGTGGCCCATTTTTGGACCAAGGAATGGTTATAGTAGCATGGTAAGCTGCTTAAGAGAGTGAGGTGCTTGTCATTGAGGTGCTTGTTTGCAAGAGAAGTTTAAAAATGGGTCAAAATGCAAAGATTGTGGGTCGCGGGTACATTAGGGCTCGAATTGAGTTTTCTTGCTTGTTTTTCGAATGCATTTGATTAGTAATGATAGATTAAGGATCACAAGACTTGTATTAAGGATTATTAACAAGAATTGATAGGTGGTTCGGGTTTAAAATGGGTAGAAATGGAAATTTAGGTCGTGGGTTGGAATTAGGGCACGTTTAGGGTTTTTAAGCTTCCAATTCGTGTACATTGATAGTATAAGCATGGATTGATGATTATAAAGATTTTATTATGAGTTTAGGACATAATTGAGTTAATGGTTTGTGATTGGAATGGGTAAAAATAAGTAAACGGATCGAATGTTCACATAAGGGTACGTTTAGGGTTTCTCAGCTTTAATTCGTATATGATTGTTAATGTTGTAAAATAAGTTATTACAACTTATTTGGGTAGTGGTTGAAGTTTAAGATGGATAAAAATCAATAAACGGGTCATGGTTTAGTATTTTGCTCGGGTTAGGGTTTCTAGGTTTCATTTCATGAAATCTTATGAAATGAGGATGAATATGGATTGTAAATGAAGTATATGACTTGCTTGTAACTAGTGCTTGGTGGATTATACAAGATTCCTTGGGAAAATGAAGGTAAAACCCGTATTTTGGACTATCATGATTAAGGGACTTGTATATTATGCTTTAAAAGACTTGTACCTTGTTTTGGAGGGAAAGTATTATTCAAATGAGATGTTATATGACTTGTATATATGCTTCAATAGCTTGTACATTCGCTTTAGATATTAACCTTTCATGGAATTAGGGTTTAGAGGTATATAATAACGGTTTATTTTAAAGCCGTTTTGGACTTATAACGTTGTAAATTGGTACATTTAAGAGTATGTCCTTTGTAATGATGCATATTACGATATCGGACTTGATATGGTTGTCTGTTGATGTTTGCTTGACCATTATAAATTGATATAGATGGCATTGGTAGGTTTTGCGTCGGAGCTCGTTCTACTTTAGTTATTGCAAGTTACATTGCATTGTGAGATGTAGGAATGCAGAGTATTAATAAAGTGAAAAATTTCCCCGTACAATTGTGATCATAATAAAATAGGTTAATTTTGCATTTGATGAAAATTCTAGGTTGTTTCTTAAACTAACAGTACTACCCACTTGGCATACTTTCAGTCTTCAACTCTGGGCAGTCTTAACTTCTACTGACATTACTAACTCAATACTAACAGTACTAAATTTTATTACTAAACAGTAGTAAGTAGCTAGTGGTTAATCTTTATATAACTAGTATCTAACTAACTTAGCATAATTTCTATTATGTACCTGAGCAATAGTAATAATCCTTGAAGTCTTTTAAGTCCCAACAGTATTAAGTTAGCCTAGCAGCACTAACTTTCGCTCAACAGCATTAACTTTTAGTTACCAGCATTAACTCTAAATTCCATCCAAAAAAGCTTTTCCATTTCATTCCAAGACTTTAAAGATTGAGCATTTTCAATACTAGCAATCAAATATTGAAATCTACTTACTATCAAAGCTTTTGTATGCTACTCTTGCAACATTCTGTTGTTAGTATGAAGAATTTTTTTATTTTTGATCATTTAAATCATTCTTTTCATTTCAATCTTAATAAAATGATGTCTGATCTCTATTTGCTTTATTTTGAGTGAAAAACGTGATTTTTAACTATGCTTATCAGTACTCTCATTATCAATTAAGTCTTTGTTTTGCATAAAGTTGTATCCCATAATCAAGTCGTTGATTTCTGGATCCAAAAGACGTGTCCACAAAACAACTTGAAGCGCCACATATTCAGCTTCTGTTTGTGAAATTTGCAACCATAGTCTGTTTCATTGCATTGCATGAAATCAATTTTCATCCTAGTAATGTCAACCTCTGTTGTAGACTTCCTATCCAGCTTGCCTAGCATAGTCACTATTTGTGTATGCTGCCAAATCAAATGGAGAATCATTTGGATACCAATGGCCCAATTTAGGTTGACCCTTTTAAGTACCTAAAATTTCTTTTTACAGCATGAAGATGTGAAACTTTTAGATTGACTTGGTATCTAGCACAGGCACACACTACAAACATAATATCAGGTCTTGCAGATGTAAGATACATCAATGAACCAATCATTAACCTTATACATAGATGAAACATACGACTTCTTCACCATTTCATCACTTAAGCAGAGGCTTCTGAGTTTTATTGGTGTGCTTACAGTCTTGACTTCTTGTAAACCCAACTCTTTTTACTATTTCACCAACAGATTTATCGTGACATAATAAAATATGCCATCTCTTCTTCCTGTTGTAATTGTAATCCAGAATGAATGTAAGTTTCTCTATAGAAATCATCGGGAAATTTCTCATGCATTAAACTTTTTTAATGCATTGCATAGCTCTTCTTTATTGAACCAAAGATGATATCATTTCTACATAAACTTGGACTAGCAAAATTATCACCTTTTGTGCCTTGTGATGAGAATAAGTAGTGTCATTTTTCTTCTTTGAATACTCATTGTTTATAGATATGTTGACAAGGTTTCATACCATGCTCTAGGGGCTTGATGTAATCCATACAATGCTTTTTCAACTTTGTATACTCTATCAGGAAAGTTTGGATCTTCAAATCCTGGTGGTTGACATACATACACCTCTTCTTCAATCTTCCCATAGAGAAAAGCACTTTTTACATCCATATGATACACCACAAAATCTTTAAATGAAGCAAAAGCTAAAAATAGCCTAATTGCTTCAATTTCTTGCAACGAGGGGCAATGAGCTTTCATCAATAGTCAATCCCTTCTTCTTGTGTGTACCCTTGAGAAACCAATCTTGCTTTATTTCTTATCACAATTCCCCTATCATCCTTTTTATTTTTGAAAACCCATTTAGTGGCTATAGCCATTTTTCCATTTGGTAAATCCACTAAAGTCTAAACTTCTTGTAACTTGAATTGTAGAAGCTCTTTTTGCATAGCCTCTATCAGCTTGATCCTTCAATGCATGAATTGCCTTTTTGGGTTCTTCCTATGATAAAAAGCAAGCAAAACAAGCTGTTTTGATAGGTCTTCTATGGATTGTTACTTTGTTGAGTAGAACACAACAAAAACGCAGTTCCTCCAATTCTTTGGACATATTCTTGTTGAGTAGTTGAATGCAAATCTCCAATCACTTGATCAAGAATATGATCTTTATGAATTCTTGTAGTTGGAATAGGACTGACTTGGATTGTTGTTTCTAAATTGTTCATGTTAGCCTCTGCACCAACATCTTCATCATCTTCAAATATGCTATAATCTTCCAATTCAGGCATATCTGGGTCAACTAGAAGTTCAATGGTTATTTTTTCCACCAACATCATTAACTTCATTTGTGCTAGTAACATTAACATTGTTAGTGCTGTTAACATTATCATCCTTCTCTTGAATCATTATTTCACTTTCTTTTCTTGAATCTCATAACACCATTCTTTCCCATCATTACCTTGAAGGTTTGAATTCCATCGTACTTGAGACTCTTTGGACCTGGGAAAATGGTGGATCAACAGTCCCATTATGCGGTTAGCATAATGTAAATTTTTGGACATGTTTCTTTCTCCTTTCTAGCTTGACCTGCATTATCACACTTGCTTTTGTATCCTGCAAAATATTAGACTGTGTACTGCAAACATTTGGCGCATTAATTCATTGTTCTTGTTGTGCATCATATCAAATAGCCAATCTGGTCCAACCCCATTAGGTGTGACTCTCACTTAAAACCTAATATGAGTTTTCTTCCACTATCCGTGTTCTACTATTGAATACTTAAAGGCTTTTACTATTCAAAGAAGTATCCAACACAGGAAACCTTCTATCAACCTTACATCAAATTTGCTAAGTAATCTTTGGTATTGAGAATGGTCAGAAGACATCAAATGGTCTCATAAACTTAAAGTTGGTGTCTACTACCATGAAAAAGTGTATATGGGGTCTTGTTATGGGCTTAACTTAACTTTCTCTATTTTGCACCATAAAAAGCAGTATTAACTGCTTCTGCCCAAATAAGTGACGTTGGCAACTTAGAATCCAGCTAGCATAGTCTGGCAGCTTAATTAGTGTTATTCCTCTCTCAACAACTCCTTTTTGTAAAGGGTTCTTAGTATACTAAATTCGTCTCATAATACCCTTTCTTTTCACAAAACTGATTCCATTTCTCTTTTCTTTAATTTTAGTTTCCATTATCACACCTAATCACTTGACCTGTGATCTATAGATTTCTATCTAGCTATAAAGGACTTAAGAATGCCACTTGTCTCATCCTTACTAGCCTATTAAGAAAACCCATGTAAACTTATGAAAATCTCTGTGACAACTAGGCAATACATTTTCTTCATAAGGCTTTTACAAATGTGAGGGATTGCCAACAAGTCCATATGCAAACAATTGTAAAGGTAAGAATGATGAGTTCTACTGTTTTGGGACTTACAGAGGCTATTGTGTGCTTTTTCCCTTTTGACAAGCACATAGGTTTGATTCCATTTTCAAAAAGTTTTAGAAGGTAAACTCTTCAAGATTTCCCTTAACCAATTATATTTCATAGTCTTAAATTTAAGTGACTTATAAGTGTTAATTACAATCATCTTTTACCTCTAAATGAGCTTAAATGACCAAAAACAGACACAAAAACTGCCAAATATATGTTTGTTTTGCATTTGTATTGTGCAGGAAAGGGTATCAACAAAAGACAGAAACCAAGCCTCAAATGACAAAAACTGAGCATGGAAAGGAAAAGAATGTGCAGAATCAAGGCCAAAGTCCAAAATACCAAGTCAGATTCAATACTGAAGGATATCAGCAGTCAAACCGGTGAGCCGGAACTGAAGAATATATTGGATGCAATTCTTAAACATCTGATTAGGCGGGGAAAGCCAATAGTATAATTATGAAGATGTGAAGACAAATGGGCCCTCAATCATATTTCAACAGCCCATTTGTGTGCAATTGACAAAGATGTGAAGACTTTGAAGCCCACTCCTAGCCCAGTTTACAGCCTATCTTAGCCATTGTAACACAACACCCGCCTAACCTTATTGGGCATTAAAAAGCCCAATAACATAAGCCTAAACCTTATTGGGCCCTGAACTCAATTGGGCCCAATTACTAAGCCAAAGCCCAACACAATCCCAAGCCCTTAATGGCCAGAAACAATTTTTATAAACCATTAGGGAATAGAAATTGTCATTTTTAAAAATTAGGTTTTATAAAAAGAAAATGGTTTAAAACTAAAAAGAGGGACTGAAAATTGCAATGTTCCAAACTTGTATTCCCTTTAAAGAGTTCCAGGACTAAATCTGCCAATTGGCAATTCTTTTTTTTATGTTTTAAGGGCAAGGGTCTGATTTTGCAATTTGCCAAAATCTTTTTTTTCTTTTGGTTATAAAAAAACCAGAGGGACCATTTTGTCACAAATTTCATAAACTACTATTTTAAGCCCTTTTGTTATAATACGACAAGGTCCATATTGTGTCATTTTCAAACCTCTGTTATAACTGAAAATAGGGGCCAAGAAATGAAATGAATAAGAGGAAAGAATGATGGGGGCAATTAGTTGCACCATCTCCAACATTAGTTTAAACCTTTGCACCCTTAACTGTACCGTATACCCCTTCACGCCGAAACCTTTATTCCACCCTTCTCCCATGGTTTATAGTCTCAAATACACTCTCCCAAGTACCACTCCACCAGCTCACCCTTAACCTATTCCCACTCACCCCAGCCTTATACAGCCATGCCCATTGGCATTTTTACACAACCCGAGGACCCCTTTAATGTGCTTGAGTGTTGGAGTAATGGTGTTTACAAAATAGAATGGTTTTAGGGCATAGGATTGGTATGTTGACGTTCTACACCTCCAGAAACACAATTAAGACAATGAAAGGCTTTGGAGCCTCTATAAAAGATGAAGAGAACAAAGCCCGAGGACACACAATAACCTTGTTTTTACTTTTGTTAGTTAAAAATTTAATTAAGTTTACTTTAAAATTGTTGTACTCAGTTTAGTTTTTAAGTTTTTGTTGTAATACTTTCAGTTTTAATAAAAGTTAAGAGTGTTTGTGAAATTGCAATTGTCGAAATTTGAAATATAATTTAAGTTGTTTAATGCTGTTTAAATTGTTTAAATATGTGTTAAAAGTTATTAAAATTCACTTGTAATCAATTATCTCTGCCTTCTTTTACCCAAAAATCAGTTAAAAATCCTTTTTTTTTTTTATATTAAGGGAGTTTTTTGGTTTAACCTTTAAAATGGGTCAAATGGGTGTTGTAATGGGTTGTAACCACTCAGCCAACTTTGGCTGAGTGTGTGGGGTTTATTAGACCATTTTAATCATAATCTTTAGTGTAAAAATAAGTTTTTAAGGCTTTTTGCTTTCTGTCAAAGTTTTATAAGCCACAAAGTGTGCTAAACCACTTAAGCTGTGTAGACATGCTTAAGCACACTTTCGTGTGCTTATTTAGTCAAGAAACTAGCTCTTTTCAAAAGCCTTTTGTCATGTCATTGTAATGTACCAAATTTAGCAAAGTGTGTATGTATGCTCTATTCTTGAAATCCCCCTTTTATGCCATTATCAGCAGTTTTAATTAAGCATTAAGCTCTCATACTTTGAAAATAAGCTCATTTGCCTCATTTGTTAATCTGTTTGTGCTTGGTTTTGACTAAAAAGCTCATTAAGTGCTTATGCTAAGCCAAAACAAAGACTTTAAGCTCAATGTTGCATTTCCCCTGGTGCTGATAGCACCATACTTCGCCTCCTTATTTAGCTTTTTTTGTATTAAGCTCCTAGATATTTAGCCTTTTATTTATAGCTTAGTAATTGCTCTTTAAATCCCTAAGTTTTCTTAGACTTAACTCACCCTTTAGCCGTAGCTTATTTAGCCTTAAAGTTCCTTTTTCTGGTTTTTTAGAATAAATCTGTCATTTAGCTTGTAGCTTTTTCAGCCTATATTTTAGGTCTTATTCTAGGGTCCTCTAGCTTTATTTTAAGAATCCCTTAGTGAATATCTAATTCTCCTAGGTTCTAGCTTATTTGTTAGCTTAAATCCCAAAAAAGAAAGAAAAATAAGTCATATGCTCTTTTTAAGCAGTGTCCTGTCCAAAACCTTAAGTTTGCTAGCTTATTTAGTGATGTAAAAAGCATAGTGCTTTACAAAAATTAAGACTCCCTTGAGCCCCTTACAACTTTTTGCTTTTATAGTTTTTGATAATAAGCACTTTGGACTTGGCTTTGTAATCGGGGTCCAACTAAGGAACAATTTGTGTATATTTTGTCTTTTATAGTTATATTGTTAGTCCCATGTTAGTATGTTGTTACCTCGTTTTAGTCCTTGCTGTCCCTTTCACTGTTAAAAGTCGCATTATAATTGACCAGCTGTTAGTTTATTTAATTTAATTAATATAAATTGTTTAATTTTAATTACGTTTAATTACTTTTAATTTATTAGTAATAATATTGGGCATTTTTATTATTTTAGAATTGTTAACTTTTTCTTTATTTTATTTTATTTTTCAGATTTTATATAACTTTTATTTTTTGTCTTTTTCTATTTTCTTAGTTTTATTTTAGTTATTAATCTTTATAAAGATTCATAAAAAATCCAAAAACATTAATAAAAAATATTTTGCTTTTTTATAAAATTTCTTTTTTTCATTTAGTGTTAGGAAAAAATATAAAAATTTAAGTGTAGGCTTAATTTTTCTTATATTTCAGTCTTTAGACCCATTTTACCGGGGTGCGTTTTTACGTTTCTTTTCGTTTTACATTTCAAACGACCTCGTTTAGTTCTAGTTTTCTTTTTTTTCAGATTAAACTTAATTAGAAATTTAATTTTGATTTTTAATTTATTTAGCATTTTATTTTTCTTAATTTTTAGTATTTTAGTTTCCCGATACCTGATCTGTTTCCCGTAATTTTAGTATAGATTTAATTTTCAGGATTTATCCATAACTAATTTTGTTTTCCCGTAGTTTTAAGATCCCCATTCCTATTATCTGTTACCGTAGATTAAAAATAGGTTTTTTTAATTAATTTTAGTTGTAAACTAATTTCAGTGTTTCCAGCATCATCTAATATTCTCCATCATTCAAATCTCATCAAACCAGGATTACTTCAATTGCCAGCCTCGTTGGGTCATTCGGACCGGGAATATCTCTTTTCCTGGGAATCTTTTTATCATTGATTCTTATTTATCTTAATCTCTTTGTGTAGATTTTGACCTGCCTTTTGCCTTGGTTAAGGGCATTGGTTGAGATTTGCTTTTGTGTTATTATTTTATATTTTCACTATTTGCGAATCAATTTTTGGCGGTCCGCTGCCGGTGGGCGAGGCAATTTGCTACGATTATTATCCGACTTTGATTGAACTTGTCGTTTTATTAATTTCTATTAAAAAACACATAATATTTTTTCTTTCTTTTTATTAGTACATATCATATAAAAAATAAAAAACAAAAAAAAATTTAAAAAATAGAAAAAAGATGTCCATATATAAATTTAATTCACACTAATTCGGTTAAAATACCAAAATCTAATATTCTCCACTGTGAGTATTATTTCATAATAAGTTCCGGTTGAACTACTGAGTTCCCATCGAACTCAGATTTAAAACTGCCTTTGTGTCACTTACGTATAGGCTCACCTCATTCTGATTGACAATATATTAATGTGGGTATAAGGAGGGTTGGTTCCTGGAAATAGACCCAAAGGAGAAATAAGCTTCGCGCTATTCCTACTTCCTCCGTACCTGTATTTTTATTTGTGCGTTTTTTCATCTGAGAGCTACCGCAAAGTTAGATCGATTATTTGGCTTAAGGTGTCTATCTCTTGTCGTTTAATATGATTGTGAATATCTTTTGAAATCCAAAAATCAAAAAATTAGTGTAATTCTTTTTTAATTTCCATTTGTGCATGCGCACTCGATTCAATCCGTTGGAGCGCGTACCTCCTCCACCAGAAGAACCTCAGTTGTTATCGGACCTCTTCTTATGAGAATTACCCATTTCAGGAACGTTTCCTCCGTAGAGCCAATGGCAGATAATCGACTATGCTCAATGCTCCATAGCAACCCCACCGAGGGGTACGAGGACGCAATATCCTTATTCCTGAAATTGTTGGCAAACAATTTCGAGCTGAGGCATGGGTTAATCAATCTTGTCACAGATACAAACAGTTCTTCGGTCATGACAAAGATAGACCCGCTTATGTTCATATACGTTACTTCAACAAGATCACTCCACATGAGGGTCACCCAACGTTCCTATTGCTACGATTAAGCTTTATCTTTTTCCTCATTCTCTATCGAGGGATCAACCCGAATATGGCTAGAAAAAGAACCCCCTCGATCAATTCAAAAACTTGGGGTACGATTTGTATCCAAATTCATCAACCAGTTTTTCCTCCCTCTAAGAACGGACGGAATCATTCGCAATGAGTATCACCGATTTCCAGCATAAAGGTTCGACTGAATGCGTTTTATGAGGCTTGGGATCGTTTAATGATTACTTTAGGGCATGGTCCACACATGATCTCAGAATTGCATTCACTTGTACATTATATAATGCTTTGAACATTATTGATCAAGATTCATTGAATCTCGCAGCAGGTTGGAAACTTTTTGGACAAAATGCCTCGCGAAATGTTTAAAATCATCGAGAGCATGTCCAAAGTTCGTCAAACACGAGCTAAGGAGTTGTTTCCTAGGTAAGTACGAACTCTTCCACCAAGCTGTTTCATCTGATGTTGCTGAACTTAAGGTATTGTAACGCAGCATTGCTCTCTAGACAGAAAGAACCAAAGCTTCTTTTTTGCTCCAGCTCCAGCTCCTGCACCTGTTCAAAAGCGTTTGAGCTAATTGTGTTACTTGTCGGTGGTGCCATTCTCTTATCTGAACTGTCCAGTCCATCATGGCTACGTTTACGGGACAACTATTTCTAGTATGTGTTCACAAGCCGCTGCAGCTAATTACAACCAAGTAAGCTCCAATTTCCGACCCTCAAATGGTTGCAAATCATAGATTAGACCTCCAGGTTTTCCACCAGTTCAGAATCTCATAGCTAATAATGCATAACAAATTTCAATTTTTTTTTTTTTTCGGGGGAAAACTTTAACCAAAACCGGGGAGAATTTCACCAAACAGAGGTGGGAAACTTTAACTCAGTCATTTTCAGTCTGAATCAACTTCATAGACCCCAGGTTAATCAGTCCTCCAGTCTTATCAAGCCCTGTTCCTCGAACACACAGTGTCACAAAGATCGATTTTGACACTACGTCAAGGCTAATGATTGCTATCATGAGACACATGCAAAATATACCTCCAAAACAGGGTCAGAGCATGCAAATCGAAACCATAAAAAATTGAATAATCATATGGCAAATCTGTCTGATATGTTGGCTAGTGTGTAACTGCCGATACCGCTGTCTACTTAGGGTCAGGGGACATCCTGGTAACACAGGTACTAACCCTAGAGTGACTTAAAGGGTATCACTACCCGAAGCGGTGTTGCATATCAAGGACCTCCAATTCCTACTTCTTCAGTAGTGAAGCCAATACCCGAGGTAACAAAGGACCAAGTGCACCCTTCTTGTTCACAAAGTACCGCACCCGTCCAACCTCCGGTAGGTCCTGAACCAATCACAACTCCAGTTTTTGAGCCCATTATTGGCTCAATGTTGTTGCTCCCGTGCCCAAACACTAACTTCGTTTCTCTTACATAGCTTCGAGGCGTGATAATGAAAAGAGGGGCCCGTAAATCAAGCTAATGAACAAATCGACAAATTCTATGAAATCTTCAAAGAGATGAGTTTCGAGATTAGCTTTACGGTTAATGCTCTTGTTTTTGATGCCCAATTCGCCTCGATCTAAGAACCTTACTTGGAACATAAAGAGAAAAACTTACTGAAATGGATCGAATTCCAATGAAACCTGTCTAGCTCGAACTTCGAGAATGAACATTTGTTCGGCGGTCATCTTGAAACAAGTTACCTCGAAAACTTGGAGACCCCGGCAAGTTCTGATTCCTTTTGAATTTCCAGGGATGGTATGAATGTTAGCATTAGCCGATCTCGGTGCTAGCATTAATCTAATGCCATTTTCAGTCTGGGAAAAGCTTTCACTTCCTGATCTTACTCAACTTGCTGGTACTCGAACTTGCGGATCGGATCAATTTCTAAACAATGGCAATTCAAAGACAATCTCCGTTAAAGTTAGTGTATTTACTTTCCAGCGACTTTGTGGTTGTAGATTATGAGCCGACCCCGAGACCCTTTTAATTCCTCGGGAGGTGCTTCTTAAAGACTGGTCGTGCTCTAATTGATGTGCACAGGATGTGAATTAACTCTTAGAATAGGATGTGATAGCCATCATTACATTTTGGATCATTCGGATATTCGGCAATATACACTCACATGACGGCAAACAAGATTGACGTCATTGATATGGCTTGTGAGGAATACTCTCAAGAAGTTCTTGGTTTGACTGATATAATCGCGAGTGGAAATTCCACTCCGTATTATGATCCAATGTTGCTACTTCTTCTCCTACTCCTAACTACATTTTGGGGTATAGTGATTTCTGCTTCTCGAGAAGCCGACTCTTTCATTAGTCTAGCAGATGATCCGGATTGTCCGCATATAATCCTTCTACTATGATCTGAGGGGGACATCCTGCTTTCTTAGAAGCAATTTTGAACAGTGAAACACCACCCCCACTCCCAAAATCATAAACAATATATGCTTGGATGGTAGGAAAGAGCTCAAACGCTGTGAAGCTAAACCATTGAACCTTCCGTTATGAACCCTCCCCGGAGGTTGAACTCAAGGGAACTGCTCCCCATATTGAGTATGCATTTTTGGAGGCAAGTGCGACAACAAGTTTTCCCGTCATTATTGCTTAATTGAGTGGATGTTGAGGAAAAATGCCGCTCTCGTAAAGGTGCTAAAGTCCACACAGCGAGCTCTCGCTTGGAATCTTTCTGACATTCAGGGTATCAACCCGGAATTTTGTACCAACAAGATTCTTATGGAAGAGGATATGCACCAGCAGCTCAAACATCAAAGAAGAGTAAATCCAAATAAAATACACGATGTTATTAAAAGGAGGTTGAAAAACTTCTCCGACAGCCTGGATTGATTTACCTCTTATCTCCGACAGTCCCCTGGGTTAGGCCCGGTAAATTGTGTACCAAAGAAGGGAGGAATAACTTATGGTAATGACGAGGGAAAATGAGTTGATTCCAACTCGTTTGGTAGTTTACGGATGGCGGGTATGCAATGACTATCGTAGTTAAATGAAAGCCACCGCTAAGACCACTTCCCTCTATCCGTTCATGGACCAAATGCTTGAGGATTAGCGGGGGGAATGAGAAATACTAACTGTTTCCTCGATGGTTTCTCCGGTTATTTTCAAATCACCATTGACCCACCTGTGATCAAGAAAAAGACTACTTTTACTTGCCCATACGGAACGTTTGCCTACCGTCGCATGCCTTTCGGCTTATGCAATGCTCCAGGCACGTTTCAACGATGTATGTTAGCAATCTTTCATGACATGGTTGAGAAGACGATGGAAGTCTTTATGGACGACTTCTCGGTCTTTGGGAATTCTTTCCAAAACTGCCTCTCCCGTTTAGACCACTGCTTCAAAGGTGTGGAAGGACACCCAACTTAAGTCTTAATGGGAGAAGAGCCGATTTTTATGGTCAAGAGCGGCACTTGTCCTCGGCCATATGATTTTAAGAAAGGGATTGAGGTTTTGACAAAGGCCAAAATCGATGTCATTGCAAGATTACCTCATCCCTTTACCACCGTCAAAGGATTAGGAGTTTTCTCGGTCTTTGCCGGTTTTTACCGGCGGTTCATTCAGGGATTTCTCAAAACATATCCCGACCAATGACATCTCCTTGAGAAGAATACTCCATTCTTCTTTTCCGATGACTGCATTTCGAGCTTTCCAACTTGAAAGATAAGACTTAGGCAGCTCGCATCTGTGATTGCTCCAAACTGGGACCTTCCATTTGAGCTTAGGTGCGATGCAAGCGATTTCGCCATAGTGCTGTTTTGGGGCAACGTCATGATGAAACACTTTCGGCATATCCACTATGCTAGTAAGAACCTTGAATTGAAGCACAATACGAAACTACCACTTCGGACCTGAAAAAGAATACTTGCAATAGTGTATCTTCTCGAGGAATTAGGTCTTACTCTCATCATGAACAAAAGCATAGTGCATACGGCATCACGCCTTAAAGTTCTCTTTGCAAAAAAGGATGCCAAAGGCGAGATTGCTCCGATGGGGGTTTTTTCTACTCCTCAAAGAATTTGACTTCAAAGTTATTGATACTAAAGGAGCCGAGAACCTCGCAGCCGATCATCTGTCCAGATTGGAAAACCCGTATGAAAACGTCAATGATCCTAAAGAGATAAATGAAAGTTTTCCTCTTGAGACGTTAAATATGGTGACCTTTCGTGGAGATTCTAGAACCCCGTGGTTTGCCGACTTTGCAAATTACCACGCGGGTGGATTCATTGTGAAGGGCATGTCGACCCAGCAGAAAAACAAGTTTTTCAAAGATGTTAAACACTATTTCTGGGACGACCCCTTCTTGTTTAAAATTTGTGCGGATCAAGTGATCAGGCGATGTGTGCACGGCAATGAAGCTCTTGAAATTCTCTCAGCTTGCCACAATGGACCCACCGGGGGACATCATGGTGCAAACCTCACAGCCAAAAAGATCTTTGACTCCGGTTTCTTCTGGCCCACCATCTATAAAGATGCCCACGAGTTTGTCAAGAACTGTAACTCGTGCCAACGTCAAGGAAAAACTTCACAACGTGATGAGATGCCTCAAAACTCCACCAAGTTTGTGAAATCTTTGACATTTGGGGCATCGACTTTATGGGCCCGTTCCCGTCTTCACGAGGGAACAAGTATATTCTCGTGGCAGTCGACTATTTGTCAAAATGGGTTGAAGCGAAAGCGCTCCCCACCAATGATGCCCGAGTAGTTTGCAAATTTCTGAAATCTCTCTTCGCCAGATTTGGTGCTCCCCGTGCAATCATAAGTGATCGCGGAACCCATTTTTGTAATGACCAGTTTGCAAAGGTCATGCAGAAATATGGAGTTACTCACCGTCTCTCCACCGCTTATCACCCACAAACAAGTGGGCAAGTGGAAGTATCAAATCGTGGCTTGAAAAGAATCCTTGAAAGGACCATAGGTGAAAACCGTGCCTCCTGGTCGGACAAACTAGATGATGCACTATGGGCCTTCCGCACAGCTTACAAAACACCCATCGGGTGTACTCCTTACAAGCTTGTGTATGGAAAGGCATGCCATCTTCCGATCGAGCTTGAGCACAAAGCCTACTGGGCCTTAAAGCAAGCAAACTTCGATCCTATAATTACGGGTGATCACCGGAAAGTTCAACTCAATGAACTTAATGAACTTCGTGATCATGCCTATGAGAACTCTTTGATCTATAAGGCCAAAACAAAGAGGCTCCATGACTCCAAGATCAAAAACCGTGTTTTCAACATTGGTGATCGAGTCCTCCTCTTTAATTCCAGATTAAAGATTTTCTCGGGCAAACTAAAAACCCAAAACCCGTTGGAATGTCCCTTTCAAACATCACTAGATATTTCCAATACGGCAGCTGTTGAGGCTTTCTCAAAGCCAACGGGCCAAATTTCAAAAAGTGAATGGTCATCACGCTCAAACACTACTTTGATGGAACTACCACACTTGGTAGTTCCAGATCTCCAAACATTTCCCAATGTCAATAAATTCCTTTGATGGGTCAAGCATACGCGCCTAAACAACGCTTCGTGGAGGCAAATACCCCATGCTTATCCGTATTGTAATAAGTGTTTTGTTGTTGTTGTGTAAGATAGCTTGTCTTTTCCATTACCCGTGTTTCCATGTTGTTGTTGTTGTTTACTGTCCAGGATTGCCCGGATTGTGAAGACTCTCAGTTTTGTCATTCATCAAGAGTTTCACATCCTCAAGCTCATTTTGGGAATCCGATATCTAAATCTTATCGACTAACGTTTTATCTTTTGGCATACCTCATAATGGCCTTAGGATAATGTATAGCCCTCAAAACATCGAGGGGACGATGTTTAGTTCTAGATTGGGGGGTATCTTCGATTTGATTGTTTCCTGGCAGCTTGTTACCATACGTGAACCCGTTTTTATACCACCAAAATAACCAAAAAATGAAAAAATTTTTAAAATTACAAAATAGTAATAAGTGTTTTGGTCACAGTTTGCTTTCTTGGGTAGAATAAGAATAATTTTTGACTTGATCGGGCGTGTTGAGCCCTAGCTAGTTCCTTTAGGCCGAGCTTTCACGAATTCTATTGCTTTGAATTTTAATAATGTGAAGAGCGAGAAATGATAGAGTTAAACAATAATTTATTGTTGCTAAGCAAGATTCTTCTAACAAACTTATACGAGTAACTTACTGGTTTTCTCTACCCACCGTGAATTTGCATAATCCACCTAATTCATACTTACTCAATTTAATTCACTAAGTCAAACGACGTTTTTCAGAAAAAGCTTCAAATTTGTAACTTGAAGTTTTTCAAATCGAAGATTTTATAGTAATTTAAAAGATAAATGCCAAAGAACAGAATGAAATGTGAATGCAAAAATGCATGCAATATTGAAATTTTGCCATGAAGCATGCAGTTGATACTATGGAGCAAGAAAAAGAGGTGTCGTATAACCCAACCACTCCGCTACAAACGAGTGGGGGTTCCAACTAAGACCGTACTTTCTTCTAAGGATTTGGTGTGTCCGTGATATCTCACTTGGAAGAAAGGTCTAGGTGAGGGTTCAAACTAAGACACTAATCTTAGCCATATTAGGAATACGTTTGATGTATTTCCACACTACGCTAGCAACGGGGTGGGTTTTTTCAAACTAAGAACATCGGTTAATCGTTGGTTGTGATATCCTGCTCCGTTAACCAACCAAAGGTAGGGTTTCAAACTAAGCAAACGCATTCCTAGCTTAAATAACTTATAATTATAATAACATGTTCAAAAAGTTCTAAAGTTTAAATCTCGAAATCAATTACGAAGTCTTAATAAGTTAGTTGCTTTGATGTCATGATTCATCGTGAATTATGAAACTATGAAAAGTAAGTTGGTCTATGGTTTAAAAATTAAAATGAGATACACACATTCAATCGTAGATCCATGTAGGGAGTTGAAAATCACAAGTCATAAGTAAGGGGCTTAACATATAAACTTATATCGACAATGATCTTGTTTAATTGCTTAGCTTGGAACTTGTGAAAAATCGAGGACGATGAATTTATCCGTCAGGACATCCGTAGATCACTCTACGGGTGCTTCTCATTCTATGATCCCAGTATTAATAAATAAAGAAAGTCAAACTTGTTAAAAAAATGAGAAAATCCAAAAATATTAGTTGTAGTTAGTGTAAATTCAGAAAATGGTGAAAACGGGGCTTACGTGTTTACTTCATAACATTGCGTGAGGACACGCAATACCTTAGTTTGGGGGATTTGATAAGTGCTTAATTACACATATCTTTTACCTCTAAAAACGAGCTTAAATGACCAAAAACAGACAAAAACTGCCAAATATATGTTTGTTTTGCATTTGTATTGTGCAGGAAGTGGATATCATCAAAAAGACAGAAAACCAAGCCAAAATGACAAAACTGAGCATGGAATGGAAAAGACTGTGCAAAATCAAGGCCAAAGTCCAAAAATGCCAAAGTCAGAGTCAATACAGAAGAATCAGCAGTCAAACCGGAGCCGGAACTGAAGAATACTGTTGGATGCAATCTTAACCCATCTGATGGGCCGGGAAAGCCCAATAGTATATCTATGAAGACTGTGAAGACCAAATGGGCCCTCAATCAATTACAACAGCCCATTTGTGTGCAATTGACAAAGACTGTGAAGACTTTGAAGGCCCAATCCTAGCCCAGTTACAGCCAATCTCAGCCATTGTACACACAAAACCCACTTCATAACCTTATTGGGCTTGAAAAAGCCCAATGACTGTGAAGACTTTGAAGGCCCAATCCTAGCCCAGTTACAGCCAATCTCAGCCATAAAGCCCAATAACCAAGCCTAAACCTTATTGGGCCCAGACACACTCAATTGGGCCCAATACAAGCCCAATAGCCCAAAACATCTTTTTTATAAAACTCAAGGACCAAAAATGTAAATTTTAAAAACTTGTTTTATAATTAAAAATGAAAAAATAAAGAAAAGGGGCCAAAAATGCCAAGTTTTAAAAGTTGTTTTATAAGAAAAATAGAAAAATAAAACACAAGGGCTGAAATTGCAATTTTCCAAAAATCCTTTTAGTTATAAACAGCAGGGACCAAATTTGCAATTTGCCAAAACTCTTTTTTCTTTTAGTTATAAACCACAAGGGCCAAAACTGCCACTTTCTAAACTATGTTATAACTGAAAACTTGGGCTAAACAAAGTGAAAAGAGAAGGAAAGATGGGGGGCCATTTGTGCCTCTTCCCCATTCTTCGCGTTTAAACCCTGCAACCCA
>BQNB010081685.1:0-20504 GCA_026074375.1 Tanacetum coccineum
TCCAACTACTCTATGTTTAGCATCTAACTTATATAAAACTCTATCATTTCTCGTTCTTCGCAAATTTAAAATCTTTACTAAAAAGATCCGCGAATGCTTAGTCTAATAAAAACAAGCTTTGCATATTTAAAGTCTATCATGGAAACTTGCAAATCTTGGCTCTTTCAAGCTAGAATTCGCGTGTTAAAGCTTCTTGTATAAAAGACTAGCAAAAGCTTAAATTTATATAAGTTAAAGGGCAAGATAGAGCGCAACATGCTCGATCAAGTCAAAATTTATTCTTTAAAAAGACAAAACTACATGTCAAAACACTTATTCTATTTTTGAAAAAATTTAAATTTGGCATATTTTTGCTATTTTTGGTGGAAAAACAAGGTTACGTGAAGACAAGGCAAATGCAAGTAAGATCGAATCGAAAGATCCCCCCATACTAGAACTACACATTATCCTCAATGTGAGACTGTCACCCCCATACTAATTTCAAGGCATAATCCAAATATTAAGGGGTCTCTACGTAAATCTAAAGCTGTTTATTAATTATTCTAATAGATAAATGTTAGTCAATAGGATCTAGGATATCAGATTCTCATATATAAGCATGCGAAAGATTGAAGATCGAGTGAACGATGGACAAAACCATAAGCACGAGAGTCTTCAAAATCTGGGGCAATCCTAGACATAAAACACAAAACACGAGAAAGGAAGAGGCAAGCCTCCTCACCTCATACTTATTCATAATTATTATACTAATATACTACTACTAGGGATAAGCATGGGTTGCCACCCACGAAGCGCTTGTTTTTGTTAACCGAGTCACGAGCCTGACTCGACCCCGAATTTAGTGGTCCATGGGAAAAGTTTAGAGATCCGGGATAACCATAGGTGGTATGTCCCCTCCAAAATAGTGTTTAAGTCTATGACCATTCACTTTGAAGTTTGGTCCGTCGGTTTGAGATAACTTGACGGTACCATAAGGGAAAACTTGAGCAACGGTGAATGGTCCGGTCTAGCGGGTTTTGAACTTGCCCGAGAAAATCTTTAATCGAGAATTGAAGAGAAGAACTCTATCATCAACATTGAAAACGCGGTTCTTAATCTTGGAGTCATGAATCTTCTTCGTTTTCTCTTTGTAGATTAAAGAGTTCTCGTAAGCTTGATCCCGGAGTTCATTTAATTCATTCATTTGAACTTTCTAGTGATCACCCGCGGTCTTAAGATCAAAATTACAATGCTTTAAGGCCCAATAGGCCTTGTGTTCAAGTTCAATAGGAAGATGACAAGCCTTTCCGTACACGAGCTTATAAGGAGTGCATCCAATGGGTGTTTTGAAAGCGGTACAGAAGGCCTATAATGCATCATCTAACTTATCAGACCATGAAGCACGATTTTCACCTACGGTCCTTTCTAAGATATGTTTCAAACCACGATTTGAAACCTCTACTTGTCTACTCGTTTGTGGATGATAAGCGGTAGAAAGATGGTGGGTAAATCCATACTTAAGCATGACCTTCGCGAATTGATCATTACAAAAATGGGTACCGCGCTTACTAATTATAGCACGAGGAGTTCCAAATCGGGCAAAAAGAGATTTCAAGAATTTAACGACAACTCGGGCATCATTAGTGGGGAGCGCTTTTGCTTTAACCCATTTAGATAAGTAATCGACGGCCACAAGAATGTACTTGTTCCCTTGAGAATACGGGAACGGTCTCATAAAATCGATGCCCCACACGTCAAAGATCTCGCATACCTGAATTGCATTTTGAGGCATTTCGTCTTTTCGCGAGATTTTGCCTTGACGTTGACATGAGTCACATGACTTCACCATGTCGTGGGCATCGCGGTAAATCGTCGGCCAATAGAAACCGTGTGGAAATCATAAAGGGGGAGGTGAATATGTTTCCATTAAAAATCATAAAATGTTTCGTATCAAATTACCGATCAAGCGTGATACAATATGATGAGTGTTCATACGAGTTATATATACATATTAATACATCGATTTACAACAATACAAACCAACGCACAATATTCACATTTATTAAAATTATATAATCAACACATCACACAATTGCAAGTATAAATATAAAGCGATAAATGCGAGTATAAATGTAAAGAGATAAGTGAAAGGAAATGCAAACCGGACACGATGATTTATAGTGGTTCGGTCACGAAGCACCTCTTCGCCCTACTCCACTCCCCGAGTACCCAACTCGAGAGTTACTTCACTAGTCAACAAGCTCCCTTAAGGCGGAGAAAACCGTACACAACGTTGCTTACACCGATTTACGACACAAAGCTAAATGTCGAGTTCTAATCGTAGCTAGAACCAATCTATCACAACACAACTTCACGACTTCACAACTTCACGACTTCTTCACAACTTCACGACTTCACAACTTCACGACTTCTTCACAACTTCACGACTTCACAACACAACTACACAACTTCTTCACGCCTTAGTAATCATCACCACACTACTTCACTACTTCACTTTACCTAAACATTACTATGATCACACCTTTCTTTACAACTTACAAAGATTACTCCGATCTACCAACTACACACACCATGATCACCATGATCTAACTATTACACAAGTTTGGAATACATGGACTCGATCTATACATTGTGAATGTAAGACATGTCACGAATGCACTAACTAATCTACATAACTTCGTATCTTAATGATAACAAAAGTTCTTCTCTTGCACTTGAATGGATGGATAATTGGATCACATTATAAACAAACTTATAATAAGTTAAGTGATCAAAGGAAAGGATTTGAAAGAAGGTTTTTAGATCTGAGAAAACTGTGTGCCAAGAGGTGAAAAAAATCTGTGGAAACAGTCCACTATTTATAGGCAAAAATATTGATTTTTTATTTTGTCGGCCCCCTTAATTATACATGGCCGGTCCCCTTAATTATGGCCGATCCCCTTAATTAATTAAGGGGGCCGCCCATTTTTCAGACGCTTTATTTTTTGTCCTTTTGTGGGGAAGGTTTTTCTGGAACTTTCTAGCCGTTTCTAGGTGGAAAATTTAAATTCAAAATATTTATGTTGAATAAAACATTTCTTATAAATACAAAAATGTTTTGTATATATTTTAAAATGTTTGTCCCATTTTATAAATGTAAGATTTGGAAAAGTAAAAAAATTTCTTTGATCATTCAACAAATTAAAGTTTGTTTGTTCATACCTTTAGTGATTTACGTCCGGTGCGAACTTAAATTAATTGTTGAAGAAAACTTGAGACGTCGAAAGATGTTGACGAATTGATGATTAGTAATTACAAGTAACTTAAGCACTTTACGTTATGTGTTATAAGTTACATGTTTGTCATCACCAAAACATAAAGAGAATGTAAAGATTAAATATCGCAATATTTCTACCAATACTATTTATAGGCTGATTTCAAGGGAGAAGTGCGGTGCACAAGATAAATTGTGTGGCGTACTTGGTGATTAAATACGAAGGTAATTTAATGTTTATTGAAGAAGTGTGGCGCACAAAAGTATTTGTGCGGGGTACTTAGGGTATTAACGCAATAGTATTTATGACTTCATTTATTCTTCGTAACCAGATAGGAAGTGTGGCGCACAATCTTGTAAGTGTGACGTACTTAGGGAGTTGATGCACTATTTTGACTAAGTATTTAATTTCTTGACTTTGAGGAGAAGTACGGCGCATAATTGGAAAGTGCGGCGCACATTTGGAATTTTAGCTTGAGACTTTATCTTTGACTTGCATCTTGATTTCCGAAGTGTATAAGTATTCGATCTTTGTTTGATTTGAGCTCGGGATGTCTTTAAGTGAACCTGCAAGTATTTCATGCCATTAAGTATCAAAAGTTCACGAGAAATGATAAAATATGAATAAATAACGCCACCAAAAACTTGTATAATTTAGGCGTTATCAAATCCCTCCACACTTAGATGTTGCTTGCCCCCAAGCAATCAAATCGAGAAAATAAGATCATTTATCGTGACGTGGAGAAATTTTGGATTTAACAAGTTTTTACAGGTTTAGATAACTTTTCAGGTATTGACATATAACTAGGCACCTCACTTAAGGGAATGTGTTTGATTTGTAGAATTCACTCAGTTCTCTCATATAGGGTTTATATATTTTTGTGAAGACACTCAATTTGCACAAACATAATCTAGACAACTACCATATGCTTATACTTGACACATAAACATGACCGAAGGGTGGAATTTGCTACTGATGAGGGATAATAGCATATACAAATCTTCATGTGCCGGAACTTAAGCCTTTATTTCTTTGAACTACTATATATATTTTTTCTTCTTTCTTTTTCTCTTTTTTTTAATAACTAAGGCTTGGCCCAGAATTTTCTTCTTTCAACTTTGACTTCTTTTTTCTTTTAGGCATTTCAGCAACTTAGTACTAATGGGAAGTGCTTGCAAGAACAGGAACTTGTGGGATTAAAAACTTATGATTAATCAGGCTTCGGTCTAGTAAATGATGATCAAGCACAAGTTCTAGAGCTTCTAAATTACCGACTCTCTTAAATATAACTATCAACCAATACCACTATTCCGAAAAAGGCGAAAAATTACAAATACACAGCCGTAACGACGAATGAGACACTTGCAATTGCATTCAAACCTTAACTCGAACAGGATAAAGGCATCAATTATCTTAGGTACCAAAGGTAGATACCCGAATTTATAAGGCTTAGAATTCTCACAATTTATTGGACTGGGTTGTGCTAGCTATAATGTCAATCCGGTTAGATTTTCCTTACTAAGAACATTTTTTATTTTGAAAGCATAATTTTTTCATAATAATATCATTTAAAAAAGAAAATTTTGCAGGGCAAACATGGAGAGATATGATTAATTTTTCCTATTTGGCTCTCCTTCACACTTAAGTTGAACATTGCCCTCAATGTGATAACTGATAACTAGAGAATAGGGAAAATTATAGGAAAATGATACTTCCCGGGCATAGAGATGTATAGTTGCGCGAGAGCTATCCTTGAGCATACTTCATAATTTTCCATAATTTGAGCTATATTACCTGCATAAAAGTAAATACATAAAAACACACAAAAGGAAAATATTTTTAGAGTTGTTTTTTTAGAAAAATAAAGGTTACGAATGGAGGAATGGAGGAGGGACTCCTCCACACTTAAGTAAAGCTCGGGTTACCTCCCGAGAAGCGCTTAATTTTTAAGAGAGTCGTCAGCTAGACTCTTGCTTCTAGAGTTCATTCTTTCGGAAAGAAGGGAGTGATTGCTTCCCTTTGGTCATTATAATCTTCTTCTTCGTGATATAGTTTGAGTCGATGGCTATTAACAATAAATGTTTTTCCATCTTTTCCATATAATTCAACATATCCAGATATTGGTTCTTGCCTTGTACAGTCGAGAGTTTTCATAGGCTTGATGTCTAAGTTTGTCTAATTTGTCTAACTGAAACATTCTTTTCTCACCAGCAGCGATAAGATCAGGATTGCAATTCTTAAGTGTCCAGTATGCATGGTGTTCGATTTCAAATGGTAGATGGCAGTTTTTTCCATATACGAGTTTGTAGGGTGTGGTACCGGTAGGTGTTTTGTAAGCATTACGAAAAGCCCACAGAGTGTCATCAAGTTTTCTTGACCAAATAGTAGGATTGTCTTTAACAGTCTTTTCAAGAATTCTTTTGAGGGCTCTCTTAGTGTTTTCAACTTGACCACTTGTTTGAGGGTGGTATGATGTAAAGAAATGGTGATTAACTCCATATCTTTTTATAGTCTTTTCCATTATCTTGTTACAGAAGTGAGTACCTCGGTCGCTTATTAGAGCTTTGGGCATTCCGAATTGGCAGAATAGTTTCTTTAGAAAAGTAATAACAACTCGGGCATCATTGGTTGGTAAATCTTGAGCTTCGGCCCATTTAGATACATAATCGATAGCAACAAGAATGTATTCAAACTTATGTGATTTTGGGAATGGTCCCAAAAAGTCGATACCCCAAATATCGAAAATTTCACACACTTGAATGTTGTTTAAGGGCATCTCATTACGTTTTGATATATTTCTCGTTTATTGGCATGCTTCGCAAAGGCGAACTAGAGTATGAGCTTCCTTTATGATTGTCGGCCAGCATAATCCTAAATCTAGGACCTTTTTAGTGATTATGTTTGGTCCATAATATCCACCGGTTAGTCCGTGGTAACATTGATCTAAAATGGTTCGGGTTTCTGGTCCAGATACACAACGTCTGATCAAACTGTCAGAACATACTTTGAAAAGGTAGGGTTCCTGCCAGAAGTAGTGTTTGAGGTCAGAGAAGAATTTGTTCTTTATAATATCACCCACCAAATAGTTTGCACAGTCTGCGAACCATGGTTCATTTCTGGTGTTAATTTCCATAAGCTTTTCTCCCAGAAAGTTGTCGTCAACCTCACTGTCATCACTTGACTCGTTATTGTCCATCCTAGATAAGTGATCGGTAGCAACATTTTTTGTACCTTTTTTATCATTGATTTCTATATCGAATTCTTGTAGAAGCAGGATCCATCGAATAAGATGTGGTTTTGTGTCTTGTTTTTTAAACATGTGTTTAAGGGCTGAGTGATCAGTGTGAACAATAGTTTTTGATAGTATAAGATAGGATCTAAATTTTTCGAATGCAAAATCTACAGCCATAAGTTCTTTCTCGGTTACAGTGTATTTTTGTTGAGCTGGGTTGAGAGTTTTGCTTGCGAAGTAGATTGGGTGAAAGTTTTTACCATCTTTTTGACCTAAGACAGCTCCGATTGCAAAATCACATGCATCACACATAAGTTCAAACGAAAGATTCCAGTTTGGGCTTACGATCATAAGAGCACATGTGAGTTTTTCTTTTAATAATTCGAATGCTTTTTGACATTCATCATTGAATTCGAACGGAGTATCTTTTTCAAGCAGCTTAGTTATAGGTCGGGCAATTTTTGAGAAATCTTTTATAAATCTTCGGTAATAACCGGCATATCCTAGAAAACTTCTAACACCTTTGATGTTAGTAGGGGGTGGAAGTTTTGAGATTACGTCGATTTTTCCTTTGTCGACTTCAAGTCCTGCGCCGGACACCTTGTGTCCAAGCACAATTCCTTCTTTGACCATAAAGTGACATTTTTCCTAATTAAGGACAAGATGAGCATCTTTACAACGCTAGAGCATTTTATCAAGGTTGCTTAGGCACTTGTCAAAAGAGTTTCCAAAGACAGAGAAATCGTCCATGAATACTTTGACGAATTCTTCAATCATATCATGAAAGATTGCCAGGATGCACCTTTGAAATGTAGCTGGAGCATTACATAAACCGAAAGGCATTCACCTATAAGCGTATGTACCGAAAGTACATATGAATGTTGTTTTTTCTTGATCATTAGGATCGATAGGAATTTAAAAATATTCAGAAAAACCATCGAGGAAAAAAATATTTATTTCCTGTAAGTCTTTCTAACATTTGATCCATAGACGGCAAAGGAAAATGATCTTTTGCAGTTGCTTCATTGAGTTTACGATAATCGATGCATACTCGTCAACCCGTAACGATTTTTGTTGGGACAAGTTTAGCATTTTCGTTTGTAACTACTGTAATACTGTCTTTCTTTGGTATACAGTAAATAGGACTAACCCAAGGACTATCGGCAATTGGATAAATTATACAGGTATTCAAGGGTTTCATAATTTCTTTTTTAACAACTTCTTGCATATTTTAATTTAACCTTCTTTGTTTTTGGACAACTGGTTTTTTGTCATTCAGAAGTTGTATTTTATGCTTGTAGAAAGATGGGCAGATACCAAGAATATCTGTTGTTTTCCAGGCAAATACTTCCTTATGTTTTTTAAGGACAGATAAAAGTTTGCTTTTGTTTTGAGCAGAAAGTTGAGATGATATGATCACAGAAAGAAAAGATGGTTCTTCCAAAAATACATATTCCAAGTTATCAGGAATAGGTTTGAGTTCGAGATCCGTAAGAGGTTCTTCGAGAGATGTTTTGATTTTATAATCTGTATTGATGGTGATTTTCTCGAATGGTGGTTCTTCTGTATCAGATTCAGAGTCATAATTTTCATCGGCAGTCATTGCTATGAATTTATCAAATTCAAAAAAGATTTCTTCTTCGAGAATGGTTCCTTCGATAAAATAGAGGATTTTGCTTCCTTCGTCAAGAAGAGCATCGAAATCTTCTTCTAAGATTTCATCGATAACATCGATACTAAAACAGGTATCATCGTTTGAATAAGAGTGTTTAATGGCAAAGTCGATATTAAAGATCATTCATTCAGTTCCAACTCCAAGATTGAGTTGTTTCTGTTTAACTCGAATTACTGCATCAGCAGTGTGAAGAAAGGATCGTCCCAAAATGAGAGGAACTTTGATGTCTTCTTCCATTTCAAGAATAACAAAATCGGCAGGGAAGGTGAATTTACCAACTTCAACGGGCATATTTTCAGCTATTTTCAAGAGTGTATTGGAATGATTTGTTGGCTAATCTTATGATAATTTTAGTAGGTTTAAGAGTTTGGAGAGATAGTTTTGCATATAAGGAATATGGCATAAGGTTAATGCTAGCACCAAGGTCGGCTAAAACATTACATGAGAAAGTTTTATTAAAGTTGCACGGAATAAGGAAACTTCCTGGGTCTCCAAGTTTGGGTGGAACTTTGTTTTGAAGAATGGCAGAACTTTCATCGCTTAGGAAAGCGGCAGAAATTTGTTCGATCTTATGCTTGTTGCTTATTAGTTCTTTGAGAAATTTGCCATAGTTA
The DNA here is from genome assembly GCA_026074375.1 of Tanacetum coccineum. Lineage (NCBI taxonomy): Eukaryota > Viridiplantae > Streptophyta > Magnoliopsida > Asterales > Asteraceae > Tanacetum > Tanacetum coccineum. Next base: position 8,776 of record BQNB010081685.1, read on the forward strand.
GGCATTCCGGCTAAGACGTCGACAATAGGTACGTTGATTCGGACTGCTCGGATCATGTCGAGGAATTTTCCGTATTGGGCTTCCATTTTTTATTTTATAAGGCGTTGAGGATATGGGATTTTTGTTTTGTATGGTTTTGGTAACGGCGTTTCTTTGACTGGTTTTGAAAGTTGAGTTTTTGGTTGAGGTGTAGGTTCTTTGTCTTCATCATCGCTATCGAAGTTGATAGGGTTTTTAGAATTGTTTTGTTGATCATTCGGGTTATCTGATAGATCATAGGATTTACCACTTCTTGTGAATACGGCATTCACATGCTCATTACGAGATTGAGGTGATTGATAAGCTTTAGAGTTGTTACCTCGTGGATTTGGTTGAGTGTTGCTTGGAAGAGATCCTGAAGGTCGACCAGATTGCTTGTCAGCGAGTCTGTCGAACTTAGTTTCAAGGTTTTGAATTGAAGCTTGATGATTTTTGGCTACTGTTTCGAGTTGAGTTTTGAGGTCCATGAATGTTTCTTTGACAAAAGCGTTGGTTGATTGCTGAGATTTCATGAAATTGTTGAATTGTTTTTGAAGATCATAGGATTTATCATCGGTGTTGGATCGGTAGTTATCTCGGTTGTAATAATTATGTCCGCTTGAACGCCAATTATCGCGATTCGAGTCTCGGTTGCGGTAATCATTGTAAAAACGAGTCTTACGGAAAGTTTGCATGAATTTAGCCTCTTCTTCACGGGACATAGGTATGTCATCATCGTCAAGATCGGGTGTTGGTTGTTTAGCACGAGATTGGAGTTCTTTGTACTGAGCATCCATTTTTAGGGTCATGGCATCCATTCGGGCCATAATTTTGTCAGTGTCAGAATTACTGTTACCTTCATCGACGAAAGCAACGGTTTTCTTAAGATATGGTTTGGTTTTTTGATTTTTAGCCTAGTCGAGCTTAAGTAAGACTTTATCTTCGAAAAGCTGATAAGCTTGATTTGGTGTTTTATAGAGGAAAATACCATCGGCTGCGGCATTTAGAACTTCTTGGGTTATTTTGTTTAGACCATGATAAAAGATTTTGATAATATTGCCTTTGGACAAATTATGACCATGGCAATTTCTGATAATTTCCTTCATACGAAGCCAAGCATCGGTTAGAGATTCATTTTTATGTTGAGAAAAAGCACGGATTTCTCCAAGGAGTCGGTCGAAAAGAGATAGGGGAAAGAATCGGCTAATGAAAGTGGTACGAAGTTCATCCCATGTTTCGATAGTTCCTTCGTTAAGTTCGTCCAGTCATGTCTTTGCTTCTCCAGTGAGTGATAGGAGAAACATCCTTAGGCGGACAACTTCATTCTCGGTATCTCTGTATTTAAACATATCGCAGATTCCGAGGAATTCATGAATGTGTTTATGAGGATCGGTTTTGGTTCAACCATTAAATTGGTTTCCTTTGACAAGGGTCAAGTGGTTACCTTTAATGATAAATTCGTTTGCGGTTTCAGGAATAGTGATCACGGAATCGGGAGTTAGAGTGACAATACGGTCGGCAGCCCACATGGGTTCATCATCCATTGGATCGTAACTTGGAAGAATATCAAGAAAGCAACAGAAGTAATTGATGTTGAGAATTGGCGGGTAGATAATTCTCGGGTGTTGAAGTAGATTATTTCTTTGATCGAATGGAATTCTTCTGTTTTGTCGACGAAGTCTTCGATTCAGAGTAAGTTCAGGTTCGGGTAACGGTTCAACAAGTTCAGAATTGGAATCACGTGTATGCATCCAAAGGAGAAATTGTTTGGGTCAGTTTTCCATAAAATTATACGTCGATTTTTGAAAAAGATGGGGAGTTAAAGTAATTTTCCAGAGTTGACTATAGAACAACTTAAAAATCCCCGGCATCGGCACCAAAAACTTTGATGTGTTTCAAAAGCCTTAAATTTAAAATGACTGAAAATACCAATTTTGTTATAGGGAAACACACGGGTAAAAGTATAACCCACGTATGTGGTATAATCTTTTTAGGTATACCAGGTCGTCCATAGGGATTTGAGTAGTATTCGAATAATCAGAAAGAAAATAAAATTTTAACAATTTTGAAAATAACTTTTGTTTTACCAGTGATAACAAAGATGGCTACTCGGATAGTTGAAAATAATTTATAAGTATTGATAATAATTAAGATCTCACGGATTTTTACTCATAAAAAGGATTTCTCGTCAGAAAACGTTTTCACAAATTAACTTAATTAACTCAAGACTTATACTTAGTTGGCTAGACCAGATGTGTCACTCAAATGATTCAAATAACTTATTATATCAAAGCTTATTTTATTTATCAATTTACGAAAGTGGATTTCTCGACACAAACGATAAAGACCATAGACAAATCTTTAAAACCACATAGATCATAACGGGTCTTTCGACCTATACCGTTATAATTATATAATCTAAGTTGATAAGCAAAACTGACAAGATAAGATATAATAGGGTTGCAACATAAGCTTGAGATTAAGGAGATCACAATCATACCAAACACTTATTCATTATCATAACTTCACCTAGTAGTCATGAGAGATTTAGCCTCTCATGGCTATGTAGTTCATAACATAACTTGATTCAACAAGAAACTTCATTATTTCACTTAACTAGTATGGTGTTCTTCTTTGTTCTTGGTTGTTTGATCTTGATTCTTCAAAGGGTGTGGTGTTTATGTTTGGAGAATGGTTGGGAAGGATTGGATGAGATTGTTATTTGTATGAGTTGATATGAAATGTGTGATAATTTGGCTTTATTTATAAGCTGATTTCAGGGGCGAAGTGCGGCGCACAAGATAAATTGTGCGGTGTACTTGGTGATTAAATGCGAAGGTAATTTAATGTTTATTGAAGAAGTGCGGCGCACAAAAGTATATGTGTGGCATACTTAGGGTATTAATGTAATAGTATTTATGACTTCATTTATTCTTCGTAACCAGATAGGAATTGCGGCGCACAATCTTGTAAGTGCGACGTACTTAGGGAGTTGATGCACTATTTTGACTAAGTCTTTAATTTTTTGACTTTGAGGAGAAGTACGGCGCACTATTAGAAAGTGCGGTGCATATTTGGACTTTTAGCTTGAGACTCTATCTTTGACTGGCATCTTGATTTCCGAAGTGTATAACTATTCGATCTTTGTTTGATTTGAGCTCAGGATGTCTTCAAGTTAACCTGCAAGTATTTCATGCTATTAAGTATCAAAAGTTCACGAGAAATGATAAAATATGAATAAATAACGCCACCGAAAACAGGCGTTATCAAAAACCTTTGGATACCAGGAAGTTGGAGAGTTCATCGTACCATTCTCTTAGAGCTTGCTTGAGTCTATACAATGCCTTATTGAGATGATAGAGTTTGTCAGGATGATGTGCATCTACGAATCCATCTGGATGATTGACGTATATTTCTTCCTTCAGAGTTCCGTTATGAAAAGCTGTCTTGACGTCCATTTGGTAGACAGGAAATGATTTGTGTGCAACATACGCAATGAATATCATGACTTCTTCCAACCGAGCTACGGGTGCAAATGACTCTTCGAAATCTATTCCTTCCGACTGACTATATCCCTTAGCGACAAGACATGATTTGTTATGGATAACAATGTTCTCTTCATCATGTTTGTTTTTCCAGATCTATTTCATGTTGATGACATTTTTGCATAATGGTCTGTCGAGTAATTACCAAACCTTTAGTCTTTCAAACTGATGAAGTTCTTCCTGTATCGCTTCAATCCAAGCATGATCAGCCATGGCTTCTTTGATGTTCTTTAGTTCCGTCCTACTCACAGTGAGTGCAAACATACATATTTCGCCATTAGTTTCTAGTTGTCGTCTTGTTATAATTGGTTGAGAAGGATTTCCAATAACTTGTTCCAATGGATAGTCTTTTGTCCAATGATTTTTTGAAGGATGTCGTTGATAGAATGTATGCATGTTTGATGGATCAACATGGAAAGAGGATGACTCCCCCACTTCGTATACTGGCGTACCGAAAATATTGATAAATTCATCTTTATCAACCATGACATTTTCTGCTTGATCTTCTGCTTAAATATCTGCTTGATTGATGTTCTCAGTAGCAGTGACAGATGGTGCTTAAGTTGTAGGTTCAAATGTTGTTTGAGTATTCAATTGAGTTGTATCTGCAGCAACGGTTATTGAAGTAGATGAAGTTGTGTGATGTTGTTGACGTTTATCGGATGTATCAGCAGTAGGGACAGTGGAAGACTTCGACACAACTAGAGAAGCTCTATTGAAATACTCATCGAACATCAGACTGAATAGTATATCCAACTCATTAAGTGATGTTGTTACTGTCTCATCTGCTAGATAAACATTTGCTTGACTTAGAGGATTGGGACTTAAACTGTCATGTTTAAGTGCCGTAGTCGGACATTGTGGAGCGAGGTCAGAGCTGACGTTATTTGACGTCATTTGAGGCAATTCGTCAAAATTAATGTGAATAGTCTCGACTATCAATCTTGTTATCTTGTTATAGACTTTGTAACCTCTTGACTGAGTAGAATATCCCACAAAAATACATGCATTACTTTTTTCTTTCATCTTGTCAAGATTCTCATCATCTATGACAATGTAGCATATGGAGCCAAAAATGTGAAAGAATTTAACAAACGGTTTTGAGTAAAACATGTTGTTGCAATTGCTTCAGCCCAGAAGAACTAAGGAAGTGTAGCAGCGCTTAGCATTGTTCGAGCAGCCTTAACCAGAGTACGGTTCCGTCTTTTGATAACGTCGTTCTATTAAGGTGTTCAAGCAACGAACGTTTAGTGGTCAATTCCTTCTTGTGAAAGATATTCAAGAAGAGTTTTGTTTAAGAATTTTGTGCCTCTATCAGTTCTCACTGTTCTTACTTGAGCATGAAGTCCTCGTTGGATCAGTTTGAGGAAATCAATTAGAACATCTTGTGTTTCGTCTTTGGATCTCAAGAAGTGAGTCCAAGTATATCTGGAGTAGTCATCAACAATTACAAGAACATATTTCTTTCCATTAATACTTTCTATCCTCATTGGACCGCACAAGTCCATGTGAAGATTGTTAAGAATAATATTACAACAATATCAAAGATTACAAAAACGCGATTGAGGCCTGCAAATCACAGTGTCCTAAAACAGAATTTCGTCTGTGCAGCGTTTGTTTTGATGATACAACAATCAATTCAAGAAAAAATTGAATCTATCTAATCTACTATAGCTTCAAGATGGATTTGTAGAGTATTTTCTGTGTATGTTATGATTAAAACGCTGGAATGAGGTCCCTGTTTATAGGGAGACTCGTGAGTATTCATAAGGTTACATTGGTTACCAAAAGGTGCAATTAGCGACGACTTTGCTACAGAAAAACCGTCGCTAATTGACACAAACAGAAATAGTCACGATGGTTGGCATAGCGACACCCTTTAACGTAAATAAGCGCCATAAATTTGAACAACCGCGTCTTTACAATTGTAATGGTTCATTAGCAACGGTTTTGTGACAGAAAAAAATGTCGCTAATATCCATTAATACTTTACATGTTCCAACAGCTGAGCCATAAAGAAATAAGTGGATACTACAATGCGCAAGCGAACCATCCTGTCCGTGCATGTATGAATAGATTCATCAAGTTCTACTACGTGCATTAGTTTATTTAGCTTCAATAGTTTCTATGTGCATGCATCAAATATTGCAATACTTTTTGGACAAGTATATATGGTAGTTGGAAACTTACACTCTGTTCTCAAATTTTTTTTGAGAAGAAAAGGGAAGGAATGGAGTGAAATGGAAATTTTGTGGTGTTTTTGAGTTTTCTTTAAGGAGTGAAAGCAAGTGGGGTGGAGTGGAAAGGGAAGCAAATACTTTAGTTTTTTTCTTTGAATACTTTCACTCCATTATTGGGATGAAAGTAAGGACACACATTTTCCTTCCCTTTTCTTTACTCCTATTTACTCTTCTTTATTTTCCTTTTCAAAAATAAACTCGAGAACAGAGCCTTAGAAAGCAATCTAGTCACCCAAAATATAGTATATATGCATTATTGAACTTGAGAATGATTTACGGTTTCGATGTACATAATGGAAAGTCCTAGTAATCTTTTTTCTAGCTAGAACTTGACAATGATTTAACTGTAGTATACATGATCATAACTTTTCTATGTGGATTAAAAGTAGCTAGAACTAAAAAGAAGAGCCAATGTCCAAGCCAAATCCAAAACAATCCCAATCTACAGGGGTGGTCACTGTTTCTAATAGACACGGCGATCTTGACTTGAACCTGTTCGACCTGTTTTTCATTGTTGCTCATTTGACATGAACTCATTTTGACCTATTACCCAAACTCACTTAGCCAGTCCATCTAGCTACCTCTAGCTTTTATCATGAATACATTGATTCAGTTTTTTTAGTTGAGTTATGTTGAAATACAGTCAGGCATCTATTATGTGTAGGGCTAATTCCATTTCTATCCCAAAAAAATTTATGAAATGCAATACTATCCTAAAAAACATTAATTCATAAAATTGTCCCAGGACAACTTGGCTTCTGGACAACTAAGGAAGAATGTGTCAAGTGTCTCATTTTATAATATTAAAGGACAAAATGTGTAAAGTGAGCAACTTGTCCTTTTGAGCAACCGGACATTTTAGTCTTTTTACCCACGTTTACTTTCACTTTTAGACAAATTAGAACTCTTTTTATCCCCGAATCAAGACACATATCTTCATCATCATCTTCACCATCACACCCATCTTCCACACACACCTCACCACCATAAAAGTAACCTCTAAATTCAATTTCAATTCCTAACACCGAAACCCTAATTTGTTCAAATCATTCGAATGTGCAGGAAGAACAAATTGATCAATTACTAAATATTGAAGATTTAATGATTTAATTAAGAGGTATATGTATATTGATGAGTACAAAGTTTTTATATACTTTTACATGTTTTGATTTATCTAAAGTGGATAGCTCCATCTGTGGTGGTACCACTCCATCTGGTAACAGGAAAAACTGGGATGAAACGCCTGGAGCTACCGAACCAAAGGAGAAGAACTTTACGAAAAATAAGCCGGATCTGCAAGCTATTTTGAAAACTCAGGTTAAATTCAAACATCAACATTTTATTATATTCTAACAAGTTTCAAAGAAGAATTTAGGCAAGTTTCAAACCACCAAAACAAGGGGTTGATTTGAATTGTTTCAGAATATTTTTTAATCCTTAACCAGTTTTTAAATGAGTGACGGTGTTTGGAGAAGTTAAAGATTTGAGCGGAAGCTTTAAGTTGCGAGATAATGATAGCTTACAAATGAGTTAATTTTGTTTTGATGATAACGAGTCACTCTGTTACTCCGGGGTAATAATGTAGGGCTAGCGATTTGTGGTGCTTGCAAGTTCTTAAGAAGGTGTGTCGATGGGTGCATCTTTGCACCCTACTTTAGCCCTGACCATGGTGCCAGAATGTTTGCTGCAGTGCACAAGGAATAATTGCAGATATCAATCTATATTAATCGAAGAATTGACAAAAAACCTGAATTTGTTGGTTACTGAACTATTTCTGTATGTTTGAATCCTTACTAATGCAATCATGCGTTTAACAGGGTACTTTTGGGAAGGAAGCACTTGTTGTATTTGGTTTGACAACTCACTCATTACTCGGGTTTGGAGTGGTACACCTTCAAAACATTGTTCATTCGTAATTCATTTTGATATTTTAACGATTTACATGTGAAACCAAGGATATGAGATAATGAAAAATGTATTAAACTGTTTGTATTGTTTGCTATTCTCTTGTGTTTAGCTCGGTGGACCTTTATCGCTTCCTTGGGGATTATATGTTCTTATATGCCTGGTACGAATCTGTATAAATTGAAATGTCACAATTACCCCTACCAGATGTCAGCTATATCGTATTTTTGGGTAAGAATGTGTTAACACTTTTACAGAGGACACCGGAATAACCGTGCCTGAATGACGTAACGGAGGTTGGTACGTGGACGAGAACAGCGGTAACCGTGGTTATATTTCTAGTTGTTTTAATACTTCTACCGGTATGGGATGAGCTAGCAGAGGAGCTCGGTATTGGTCTTGTAACCAATCATACAAATGTAGTTTCAATATATAGTCGAAAGCTAATAGAATTTTGTAATAGTTTTAATATATAGTCGAAAGCTATAACAGTTGCCATTACAAAACACTGACTTTATTGACCATGATGACTATGAAACTCATCCAGATTGAAGTATATGATCGAGAAACACAATGAAGTCCTGATTTTCTTCATCGTTGTCACCATTTTGGCTTTGAGATCGAGAAAGCTGAAAAGGATCAAAGCTCGGGTGTGGATGAGCATGATTATGATAGTCTGCAGCATTAGGCAGACTAGAGTCATTCATGGTGTTGTTAGTTAAAGCAGGTGAACCGATTGGCTGTGACTCAAGGTGCTGAACTGGCTCTGGTTGCTGCAGTGAACCATGGAGTGTGTTTACTACAGTTGGTCTGTTGTTAAATAGCTGGGTTTGCACTACGAGTAGCTCCATCTGCAGTGCTGCGACCTACAGTGACAAGTGTTATATAAATGAATGTTCAAGGTGCAAAATAAGAATAATCTTAGAATTCAGTATCGTACCACTTGCTGCAAAGCAATGATACTTGAGACACAACCGTGAACCGGGTTAGCCAACCTAGCCTGAGCTTCATACGATATGGTTAGAGCTGCAACGTCTCGACACTCCACTGGAAGTTGCATCAATTGCCTCGCTACATTGTCCGTGTCACCTTGGCTATCTATAAATATAAACGAATCAAACAATTTTGGGTCCTTTCCTTGAAGAGATTTCTGGGTTTCTAGTGTAAAACCGTCGAATGAAAAGATACTGATATTGCCATAATCATGCAGACTAAATCTATATGACTCTGACGAGTCCAAGACTTTGCTAGTATGATCCACATTTCTAAGAAGCTAAAAAGATCCCTAAAATCCATTTTTTTACATGAGCATTTCTGATGGAAAAAAATAACCACTTAGAAGTATATAACATGGAAATGGTATCCTTTTCTGGCTGAAATATCCGATGAAAAGAAATGTAGATATGCTGAAACTTCAATGCTGATCTCCTTTGATATAAGAAAGCTAGAGAAGCATGAAAAGGACTATCACAGACTTGCATGTGTCATATCACAATTTTATACTCGGTAAAAAACCAAGTCCAATCGTAAATAACCATCACACATTGCAATGAATAAACTGCCTGGTTTGTTGAAACATTCTTTAGGGTTTTAAAACAAGTTCTACATCTCTAGGATTTCATCAAAAACATAAAAATTACCATGTGTTCAAATGCCATACAAAATGAAAATAAGGATAAATCTCAGCAATTTAGTACAGAATACATGTTGAAGGAAACCAAATGAGGAGTGTCTACAACTTGTCACTAAGACTCAAAGTTTATAGGCGACCAATAACAGCTTCAACCTCAGCTGGGGTGTACACGTGATAGGTAGGAGCAACCTTAGCGATATCCACATTATTGGGAGTCACCTGAAGTCAAGATAAGTGTTTGGTAAGATTTAATTGCTAACAAAGCACCAGGAGGAGACAATACATCTAATGGTTCTAAGCAAGTTTTAGCACGAGGCTAGATAAACAATGCATCACAAATAACAACAATTTGCATCAAGTGGCTGCGCCAAAAAAACCAGATGGTTTTTGCAAAATAGAGATAAAAAAGTACTGACCTTTTCTTCCATGACTTGCTTCAAGAAGGAAAGGGCAATTGTTTCAGCTTCTTTTAGTGTCAAGTGATTATAAAAGCAATCACCATCAGCAAACAAGCATTAGGTCAAGTACACTAAGGATGCTAAAAGAAAATGAACACTATCATCACCTTGTTATACTGCTCCTGGAGAGAGCTGTCAGCACCTTCAGAGCCTGAGCCTATAGGTTTTCCATTGCATTGCCAAAATGTGCCTGATGGATCCGTATAGTATCTGCAGATAACAGTCTACTTAGTACTTACCGTGACAAACCTAATATGCTTATTCACATGAGCAAAATGAAACGGCTCCTGATACTACGATAAATATGCACTTCTTAGTGACAGCAAAGTCATATACATTGAGAACTAACACCACTTATAACACCTTATGAACACCAATCATTCAAACTACCAAGAATCCATGGTTGCAAATATGAAACATAGATTCATAAAAGTTGTAACTATTGTAGAAGCCCACAATCTTTGTTGCAAATATCCAAGACTAGTTATCATGGTTCACCTAATGTGTATGTTCACGCATGTGTGTATACAGATTTCTTCATACACTTAGGAACTCATGTACCTTGTAAGCAAATAAGGCACATAGAGCATACAAGGTACAGAACTGAGAACACTTCTCTGGTTTTATTGTTAATTAAATGTTTTACTTTATATGCAGAGGCGCAGAGCCAAGTCATGTAAATTATACATATTGATATAACCTAAAAAGAATAGTTGGTACTCCATTTTCATCATGGCCTGCAATAAGAAGAGATACCCCAAAAGGCCGAGACTGCAAAAAGACAGAAATGTAAAGATATTAGTTGGTGACAATCACACAGTGAAGGTGAATAACTGTTAGGTTCATAAAAAGTGTCGATTATGTGGTTTAGTTATATTTAGTTAATAGTCTTTATTTTGTTTAGAATAAAGTAGCTTGTAATAAGGTATATTATGCTAAAAGTAAGAAATGACATAATTACCAAAGAATAGGGACTAGAAGTGAAACATTAGAAAAATAAAGGAAGGGAAAGCTCCTTCTTTCTCCTATAAATACCTCCTCCAATCATCATTAGAGGGTGATGCCTTGTAATAAACATTTTCCATTTCCCTTCATTTTATAACATTTGAATTTTGAATACGTGCCCTTCTCTACTATTCTCTCTAAGCTTTCATGAACAATATGTATGATTCAAGATAAACAAGACCTATAAAGTGGTATCATACGCCATTAGAGAATACGAGAGATTCGATTTGTGAGCTTTTTACACGTCCGACAACCTCGAGATGACATTCGATGAATTCGGTTGAGATATTTGAGCTTTCGAGTTGTGTCTTGACAAGCGATTTCGAGTATTTGGAAGTTATCGAGTGTTATCGAGTTATGGAGATTGCCTTTTCAGTAGTATTTTAGCGTTCTCGGAAGTGTTTCTGCATTCTCGAAAGTGGTTTTTCTACTTTCGGATCATTTTTCTTATAGTTTTGATCGAAAAGTATTGTAATAGATATATACGCATTTTCGGTTCTATCGAAAATCGTATATTAGGAGGTTATTGATAAACTCGGGTAAATATCGAGTTTTATATGTTTTCACATTTTTGGTTTTATCGAAAAGTGTGAAATAAGGACTTAGTGATTTTACTCTCGGAAATAAGCTTACAAAGTGTTAAAACATCACAAATTCACGGTTTTATCGTGAATTGGGATTTTGAAAACAAATTCGTCAATTTTAAAAAACTCGGAGTACAAATTCGGTTCTATCGAATTTGACGATTATATGTGTTTTGGATTATTCAGTCATCATAAAATTCGGTTATATCGAGTTTGTGGTTATTGATAATTCTTAATCAACGAATTTATCAAAACTCGGTTCTATCGAGTTTGTGGTTATTGATAATTCTTAATCAACGAATTTATCAAAACTCGGTTCTATCGAGTTTGAAAGAATCGAT
>BQNB010081686.1:7302-29551 GCA_026074375.1 Tanacetum coccineum
TAATACTATTAAACTTAGTTCTTGGGACGACCTCGGATTTACCAGCTACTACACTACTTCACGACCGGGTACTCTGCCCGTTAGTGCGTGTAAACGGTAGACGAGTTTTATAAATATAAAACTTGTTAGTATTTTATTAAAAGTATTTACGCATCAATAACACAGTGTTCACAGAAAGGTAAAGAAACCTTTTTGAGGCCAGGAAGTAGCTTTCTTTCAGTAAGAATCTTCATTCCTTGTTCAGACATATGTCCAAGCTTCTGATGCCATGTTATTGCAACTCTATGACTTGGACTATGTGAAGCAACTGATGCTTCCGTCTCCTCCATTATCTCTCCTTTCAGCTGGTATAATTTTGCAGCCACCTTTTCACCTCTCATAAGTACAAGTGTGCCTTTTATAATTTTCATGATCTTGTTTTGTATTTCCACCTTACAACCAAGATCATCCAATTGTCCTAGAGACAATAAGTTCTTTTTCAAGCCCTCCACGTGTCGCACATCCCGAATAGTATGAACCGTACCATCATGCATCTTCACCATGATACTTCCAATTCCAATGATCTTTAGTTCATGATCATTGCAACTGTACACAGATCCGCCTCCAGAAATTGGTTTATATTGATGAAACCATTCTCTTCTTGCGGTCATATGAAACATAGCTCCCGTATCGAACAGCCATACATCTACAAATCTTTTCCAGCTTTCATTTGCAACTGCTACTTCACAACATAGAGCATTACGATCTTTTAAAGTGCTAGCGACATTTCCCTAACGATATGAGGTATTCAAACCCCGACAATCTTTCCTAAAGTGATCCGGCTTGCCACATTTAAAGCATTTAAAATTCTTCTTCTTTCCTGTTTTAGGTTTACCGTGATTGTGACTCCCACTGGAGCCAGGTTCCATTGACCTCCCTCTCGTCACCACCAAAGCCTCCACCTATCTTGAACTGGTTTGCATGTCCTCCCTATTGTTGCGCCTATTTTCTTCTTCCAGAATGGCGGCTGCAACATCATCGAAGACTAGATAGTCCGAAAGAACATTACTGGTTAAGTTGACGATAACTTGGTCATATAAGTCAGGTAAACTTTGAAACAGAATTTCAGCACATTCTTGTGGCTCTATTATATAACTCAAGGAAGTGAGCTGAGAAAATAGAGTATTCAAGTTATTAACATGCTCAGTCACTGAAGTAGATTCCGTCATGCGAAGAGCATAAAGTTTCCTCTTAAGAAATTTTTTATTGTGGAGCGATCTTGCCTCGTACAATCGAGCAAGATGATCCCAAATCTCCTTTGCACTTTTCTTCTCCTCTATGCTTGACAAAACTCCATCTGCTAATGCCAAATGAAGATTTGCAATAGCATTTCCGTCCATCTCGTCCCATTTACTGTCATCCGTGACCTCAGCTGGCCTTTCACCAATGGCCGCTAAACATTTATCCTTTCTAAGGATAGCCTTCATCTTTAATTTCCACAACGAGAAATTATTCCCATTGAATTTTTCGATTTCAAATTTCGTCGCCATTGCTACAATCACAATCTACTTTTTGACAAAACTATTATTTGCTAATAATAGTAACGAACACCTTTTGAGTGAGTATAATCTTATTTATCTTTTGATGTGGAGGGTCCACTTATTAGTGGCAACCACAGAGCATACGATAAATAATTATACACACACCCAACCTTAGCTCTTGATACCACTTGTTGAGAAAAGTGACACCGGACTGAAGCAAAACCACAACTATAATATGAAATGCAATAAAAGATGACACACGGATTTAACGTGGAAAACCCCAATAGGGTAAAAACCACGGGCAAGGAAAGATACGTTTCACTATGATGGAAATTAGGAATTACACCGTCTCTCTATTGTACAAGAATAAATCCTTATCTCTTGTAAATAGGAGATATACACCAATTCTCTAATAGCCTCAAATACTACTGGGAGAAATAGAAAGAGATACCAAAGGACTTCTGTGTGTTTTGTACTTTAGAATGGGATGATGAAACAGAACAATTGAGTCTTCATTTATAGGCGTGAATGGCTGAGCACAAAAAGTGAAAAGCCAACATTGCTTAAGAGTAAGTCCACTTCATTCATCCAGAGGCACATACCTCTACAAGATTCATCAAAACACAAATGTCCCTTTTCCAAAGGACATATGACCTTTTCATTCTTACATCTACCACTTAAAGATTTGATTGAAGCTAAATCGATCTTCACACCGTTATCCTTCCTTGCACTTTCATGTTGCTTACGTTTCTGCTAGGCCGCATGAGGATGTAAACTTGTCACCATTGATTGCTTTCTTTAGGTAATCTTCCACGTTATCATCAGTATGAATCTTCAGCATATCCACGGTTCCTTCTTCTATTTTCTCAGAAATGGATGTGGACACTGAACTCGTATATGCTTTGTCTTTGAATGACTGCTGGATTTTACAAAGATACAAGGCGCTTTGATTGTCACAAAATAGATTAATTTTCTCTTGTTCATGCCCGAGCTCTTCTAACAACATCTTCAACCATACTGCTTCTTTGCTAGCTTGAGCAGCTACGACATATTCTGCTTCTGTTGTTGACATGGCCACAACTGACAACAGTTTTGAAAACAGATTATTGTTCCACCTACAATAGTGTAAACCGTCCCGTGGTTGATTTACTTCCGTCAAGATCATTTGCGTAATCAGAATCAACATATCCATTGACAATTAAATCTGAATCCATAAAACATAATGCAACATCTAAGGTTCCTTTGATGTATATAAGGATCATCTTCACAGCTTCCCAATGCCCTCTACCAGGTTCCGCCATGTATCTCGACTTAATTACTCCCATGCATGTGCAATGTTGGTCTTGTACAAATCATCGCGGACATCTAAACTTCCCACTGCTGATGCTACGGTACTTCAGACAATCTCCATCCTCTCTTTTTCACTGCTAGGACTCATCTTGGAGGATAACTTGACATCAGTAGGAAACGGGGTTGATATCGGCTTACAATCTTGCATATTGAACCTTTGCAAGATTTTCTTCACATAACTTTTCTGTGAAAGACAAATTTTCCTACTAACTCTATCTCGGTGAATTTGCATCCCTATAATCTTGTTTGCGGGTCCAAGGTCTTTCATCTTGAATTCCTTAGCCAATTGAGCCTTCAATTTATTGATGCGATCTTTGTTGGGGCCTGCTACCAACATGTCGTCAACATATAACAGCAAAATGATAAAATTATTATCTCCAAACCTCTTGAAATATGCACAAGGGTCTGCATGTATTCTGTTATATTTATGGCTCCTGATGAAAGAATCAAATCTCTTGTACCAACACCTCAGCGCTTGCTTTAAACCGTACATAGATTTGTTTAACCTACAAACCAAGTTCTCTTTTCCCTTTTGTTTAAAACCTTCTGGTTGGAGCATGTAAATTTCTTCTTCAAGATTTCCATGAAGAAATGCAGTTTTCACATCTAGATGCTCTAGATGTAAATCATACGTAGCACACATTGCCAGAACTACCCGAATATTTGTCATTCGGACCACAGGAGAAAAAATTTCGTTGAAGTCGATTCCTTCTTTCTGAGCATATCCTTTAACCACCAATCTTGCACGATACCGCTCCACTTGATCATCACCGTTTCTCTTGATCTTATACACCCATTTGTTTCCAATGGGTTTTCTACCTCCTGGTAGTGGCACCAGTTCCCATGTTTTGTTCTTATGGAGAGCTTCAATTTCTTCTTGCATTGCTTCCTTCCAGAACGATGCATCTGGATTATTCAGTGCTTCTTGAAGAGTTGACGGCTCTCCCTCCTCTGTAAGAAGACAATATGCAACGTTGCTCTCCATAACATAATCTGACTGCCAACCTGGACGTCTTCTTTTACGATCACTAGTACGAGTCATTGGAGCTTGAGACTCGGTCGTCACATTCACCTCGTGCTGTGGTACGGCTTCAGAAGAATCATTCGACTGAAATTCATTTTCCATCTGTATTGATGTAGTTTCCTTTGTAGTGCTATCACCTTCTTCATTTTCTTGAATTTTGTCTTCCATAAAGACAACATCTCTGCTGACGACTACTTTGTGGGCAGTAGGGTCCCACAAGCGATACCCCTTTACTCCGTCAGCATACCCCAAGAACAAACATTTTTTGGATTTCGGATCCAGTTTTGTAGTTTCTTGAGAATTATACATCACGTACACAGGACTTCCAAATATATGAAGGTAAGAATAGTTTAATGGCTTTCCCGTCCACATCTCCATCGGTGTCTTTAACTCAACTGCAGTTGAAGGTGAATGATTTATCACATAACACGCGGTATTAACTGCTTCTACCCTGAATGATTTTCCCAAGCTTGTAGTTGCCAATATTGCTTTTGCTCTTTCTAACAAGGTTCTGTTCATCCGCTCTGCCACTCCATTCTGTTAAGGAGTGTATGCTGTTGTGAACTGCTTTTTGATTCCTTCTTGCCTGCAAAAAATATCAAATTCATCACTAGTGTATTCACCTCCATTATCCGTCCTCAAACACTTGATCTTCTTTCCAGAATCAAGTTCAACCCGCACCTTGTAAACTTTAAAAACTTCAAACACATCAGACTTCTTCTTGATTGGGTACACCCAACATCTCCTGGAATAGTCATCAATGAAGGATACAAAGTACTTTGCTCCTCCAAGGGATAAAATCGGTGCTTGCCACACATCAGAGTGAACCAATTCTAGAACATAGACACTTCTAGAATTTGATGTCTTGAACTTCAGGCGATGCTGCTTGCTGATAACACAGTGTTCACAGAAAGGTAAAGAAACCTTTGTGAGGCCAGGAAGTAGCTTTCTTTCAGCAAGAATCTTCATTCCTTGTTCAGACATATGTCCAAGCTTCTGATGCCATGTTATTGCAACTCTATGACTTGGACTATGTGAAGCAACTGATGCTTCCGTCTCCTTCATTATCTCTCCTTTCAGCTGGTATAAGTTTGCAGCCACCTTTTCACCTCTCATAAGTACAAGTGTGCCTTTTATAATTTTCATGATCTTGTTTTGTATTTCCACCTTACAACCAAGATCATCCAATTGTCCCAGAGACAATAAGTTCTTTTTCAAGCCCTCCACGTGTCGCACATCCCGAATAGTATGAACCGTACCATCATGCATCTTCACCATGATACTTCCAATTCCAATTATCTTTAGTTCATGATCATTGCAACTGTACACAGATCCGCCTCCAGAAATTGGTTTATATTGATGAAACCATTCTCTTCTTGCGGTCATATGAAACGTAGCTCCCGTATCGAACAGCCATACATCTACAAATCTTTTCCTGCTTTCATTTGCAACCGCTGCTTCACAACATAGAGCATTACCATCTTCTAAAGTGCTAGCGACATTTCCCTAAGGATATGAGGTATTCAAACCCCGACAATCTTTCCTAAAGTGACCCGGCTTGCCACATTTAAAGCATTTAAAATTCTTCTTCTTTCCTGTTTTAGATTTACCGTGATTGTGACTCCCACTGGAGCCAGGTTCCATTGACCTCCCTCTCATCACCACCAAAGCCTCCACCTATCTTGAACTGGTTTACCTGTCCTCCTTATTGTTGTGCCTATTTTCTTCTTCCAGAATGGCGGCTGCAACATCATCAAAGACTAGATAGTCCGAAAGAACATTACTGGTTAAGTTGACGATAACTTGGTCATATGAGTCAGGTAAACTTTGAAGCAGAATTTCAGCACGTTCTTGTAGCTCTATTATACAACTCAAGGAAGTGAGCTGAGAAAATAGAGTTTCAAGTTATTAACGTGCTCAGTCACTGAAGTAGATTCCGTCATGCGAAGAGCATAAAGTTTCCTCTTAAGAAATTTTTTATTGTGGAGCGATCTTGCAGACGTACAATTCAAGCAGATGATCCACATCTCCTATGCAATTTATTCTCCTCTATGCTTGGACAGAAAACTCCATCTGCTATTGCCAAATGAAGATTGCAACCTGCATTCCGTCCATCTCGTCCATTTACTGTCATCCTTGATCCTCAGTTGGGCCTTTCACAATATGGTCGCTAAACATTTATCCTTTCTATGGATAGTCCTTCATCTTTATTTTCAACAATGAAATTTATTCCATTGATTTTTCGATTTCATATTTTTGTCCGCCATTGCTACAATCACAATCCTACTTTTCGACCAAACTATTACTGCTAATAATAGTAGCGAACACCTTTTGAGTGAGTATAATCTTATTTATCTTTTGATGTGGAGGGTCCACTTATTAGTGGCAACCACAGAGCATACGGATAAAATAATTATACACACACCTTACCTAGCTCTCTGATACACTTGGTTGTGAAAAGTGACACCGGACCTGAAGCAAAACCACAACTTTTAATATGAAAATGCATAATAGATGGCACACAGATTTAACGTGGAAAACCCCAATAGGGTAAAAACCACGGGCAATGAAAGATACGTTTCACTATGATGGAAATTAGGAATTACACCGTCTCTCTATTATACAAGAATAAATCCTTATCTCTTGTAAATAGGAGATATATACCAATTCTCTAATAGCCTCAAATACTAGGAGAAATAGAAAGAGAGACCAAAGGACTTCTGTATGTTTTTGTAATTTGGAATGGGATGATGAAACAAAACAATTGAGGCTTCATTTATAGGCGTGAATGGCTGAGCACAAAAAGTGAAAGGCCAACATTGCTTAAGAGTCAATATCCCTTCATTCATCCAAGAGGCCACAACTCTTACAAGAGTCATCAAAACACAAATGCCTTTTTCCAAAGGACAAATGCCCTTTCATTCTCTAACATATAGGGGGCACCATGGAAACATCTTTTAACCACTAGGCGTAACTCGGCTATTTAATGTTGTTAATGTTATTCTATCTTTACAGGTAACTGTTATCCTTTCTTATATTTAAAGGCCAACAAAGTACTAAAGAGATTACAAACCCATATCTAATAAAATTTTAAGAATAATAAAGCTCTTCCGTTTCTACGCGTGCAGAATGCAGATGGTAGTTTTGCAACATATGAACAAGAAGATCCTACAGAAGGTTGGAAGTGCCACAATCAACAACGACTAAAATACATTTGTTTTTACAATATTATTGACCATTTTTTCCATTCTATATGACTTTTCACTAATTTTGTACTCGGTTGCTCAAGCCTGTGGAAAATTTTGGTAACGTTGTTATTGACTATCCGTAATAATAAGATCATCTACTCTAATATTTTTTATATTTTAATAATTATGCTATTTACCAGTGTGATATTGTTTTTCAGCTGCTTAGAGTGTACCGTCTGCAATTCAAGCTTTGGCAACATTTAAAAAGTTATACCCTAATCATAGAAGAGATGAAGTGCAAAGATACATCGACAAAGCCGTTGTGTTCATCGAAAAGGAGCAGCGATCAGATGGTTCATGGTTTGTCGATTATCATACATCCACTTTTTATGAGTATCTGATTATAGTTACTTGAAGCCACAATAACTATGAAACCATGTATGGCAACTCATGTATGGTAAAACCACTTTCTACTACTAAATTTAACTTCTGAAAACAAGATAATGGTACACCAAAATGTATCTGATTATAGCTATGAAGTGCAATAACTATACAAGTTAATTGCGTCATTTGCCACAACCCAAATGGGCCGATTTATAAGTAAATGGGTGGAGATTGTCTACTAGAAACCAACTCTATAATTGCATGATGATAACATGAGCTTGAGAAGGCAGCGGAAACTTTTGGCTGACATATTGTCATGTACTCGATAATTTTGAGTAAATATGTTATGAAGAGAGCATTCCTTATCATTCCGAGCTAACCTGATTACAACAAACAAACGTTTTTGTAGCCTGTTTGTGAATAAGTTAAAATGAAATACCACCAATGCTATATTATAACTCTAATAAGTATATTAAACTCAGATTTCATACTAAATTTTTTTTGTGTCCAAAAACCTTAAAAATATCTTGGATTACTTTTGAAGCGTGACAAACTCGGCCCATTTGACTAGTTTCATATTAGTTTTTTTTACAAGTTAACCATTATATATAGCGGTTACACTAAAAACATGACATGCTTCAAGACAAAAAAATACTATTTTTTAATAGATAATAATACATCATTAAGGGCGCATTTGGTTGGTAGACGGGTTAAGAATTAGAATGGATTTGGTTTAGGATTTGGATTTAGATTTGGTTTAGAGGTAAGAGAAAAAAATATATTTAAATAAAATAAAAATTAAAGATATTATTTAAAAATAAAATGTGTGCAGACATATTGTCATGTACTCGATAATTTTGAGTAAATATGTTATGAAGAGAGCATTCCTTATCATTCCGAGCTAACCTGATTACAACAAACAAACGTTTTTGTAGCCTGTGTATGAATAAGTTAAAATGAAATACCACCAATGCTATATTATAACTCTAATAAGTATATTAAACTTAGATTTCATACTAAAAATTTTTTGTGTCCAAAAACCTTGAAAATATCTTGGATTACTTTTGAACTGCATGACAAACTCGGCCCATTTGACCCGTTTCATATTAGTTTTTTTTACAAGTTAACCATTATATATAGCGGTTACACTGAAAACATGACCTGCTTCAAGACAAAAAAATACTATTTTTTAATAGATAATAATACATCATTAAGGGTGCATTTGGTTGGTAGACGGGTTAAGAATTAGAAATGAATTTGGTTTAGGATTTGGATTTAGATTTTGTTTAGAGGTAAGAGAAAAAAATATATTTAAATAAAATAAAAATTAAAAATATTATTTAAAAATAAAATGTGTGCAGTGTGTGAGAGAGATAAAGAAAAATATAAAAAAAATGTGTGTGAGAGAATATAATTAATAAAAACTCACCCTCTTGGCCTCCTATGGGTTTTGTGAGCCCCTTTATCTTATTTGAAAAGTAAACCCTCAAACCAAACACTTAAGTATTGTCTTTTTAAATCTAAACCTACCAAAAAAGAGGATACCAAACGCACCCTAAAAAATTTAGAAAAGGCCCCGTTCGCGGTATGCCTAAGTTATCCCTATGTTGATCCTTGGTGTTCTAATTACTGTATACACAGTGAGATATGAGACTTTGAAGCCTCCTACATTGCCAACTCCAAGTTCTCCATTAGTATCACCACTATCAATCGTCCTTGTCGATAATGGTCTCCCTATTGCTATTACACAAGAAAACAACTCAGCTCACACTACAATGAAGCCAATAGCACTCTCGACTTATTGAATGTATGTTGAATTCTATTTTATATCTCTAAATTTCTCAATTATGTAGAACCAGATGTAATGGGTCAAACATGTTAAAAATAGTTCACTTCTAAAGGGTTGTGTCGGCTTGACCATCAAACACATTTTTATTCTTTTATACATAGTTAATTCGTGAAATAAACACTAATTTAAAACAAACTAAATTATGAATTATAATTTTAGGAAATAGTTAAACTACCATCACATTGACCCGTTACCCTTTTAGCTTCTTTTTTTTGGATAACCATGGTTTCGACCCTTTTAGCTATTTTTATGACCCTGTGAGATTAAAGAACACAAATAGATCCATTAGTCAGGTAATCGGGTCAAAATTGGATCATAACTAATGATTTGGTTTCGTTTTCTTCTTGTACGTATGAATGCTTGAAGCCTCTAGGTTCTCCTACTCCTTCAAAGTAGTAACTTTTTCCATCAATTGGATTAGGCGCTTGAAGGTATTTCTCATTCCTTTAACTTATTCTCAAAAACCTTATATTAAAATCACCTAATTCATCCCTTGCGGAAAGAAAAACAGAGAAATAATATATGAGTAAATCTATGAAATATGGAAATGACTTGCATGTCTTAGTATACACATTGTTGCTGATTCTAATTACATTTCAACAGTACACCGGTTTATTATAGGCCAGATTTAATTATCATGATGCATTCTAAAATTTTTAAATCACGTAATCAGATTTATAATGCATATCTAAACCTCTTTACGAATACTACACTTAAAGGAATTTGGTTTAGACACGGTGGCATGTAGTCATCCACTAGCGACATTCCATGCCAATAATCATATTACATCAAACAAATGGGGCAACACGCAGCTTGGCAAAATTTATATGTGGGATTGATGAGTGTTTTTCTTCTGATGGGGATTTAACATGAAACTCTCTTCTCGAATTCACTATTGAAATATTCCATTACATTCGAGAGCCGAGCATGGCAATAAAGGTTTCGTTTCCATCTTTTAAGGTAAAACAAAGTATTTAGAATGATGGTTAGGCATTTCTTCCTTATTAATAACCTGTTAGAAATAAAAACATGTTTGTATGGGTTATAGATAGTTAGCAAGTTGTGTTGGGGTGTACTGTAGGGAACTCAACAGAATTTAAGGTAAACATTTTCTTTCCATTTTGGTTGTTTGATTTAATATTAGTAAAGTGGTTCTTACTGTAAGTACTATATTGCATGAAGTAAGAGTGTACGTGGAAGAATATGGCAACACTGTTTGAACGCACATAATTTTGAACATAATTTCCTTACGCAACCTCAAAACAAGTAAACGTAGGAAGGACACTGAAGAATGCCGGAATATATCGTTTAAACATTATTGGTTTATGTATTTATGTTTTCTTATCGTTTTTTCCTTTTTCTTTTTCGCTAGAATATAATAGTTAAACTTATTGAAATATTTTCTTAGTGTTAATCGACTTGGATGCTTGTTGCTTTTTATTTTGGGTACTTTAATGTTTTTAACTTGTCTTTAATAACCTACTCTGTATGTATATTATAATTACAATATGGTTCTAATTTATGTACAGTATTAATACATATGATGAGTTATCAATTATCAAACTTTAAGTTTCTTAAAGTTACATGTAAAATTCAAAGTTACAAGGATTCATAGAGCATGTTTTCTAAATGATTTAAAAAAAACAAGAATGAGGTGGAGCAAAACAAGAAATTATGTGACTTTCTTAGTTGAAAAACCCTCTAGAATACCATTTCACTACCATCAATCTAGCACTTATTTACTTAGTAATATCAAAGACTCAAATCGTTCCTTGTTCATTGATGTTTTAGGTATAATCTTTAACAGTTAATTCATAAGGGATTCCAAATCTACCTTTTACAAATGATTTTTAATATACTCAAAAGCTTTCTTTACATTTAATTCTCTAAAGAGTGTAGTTTAATCGATGACATTTTAATCTCGGTTCGGCTTTGGTGAGAAATGGAGGATGTGGATTCAAGGTTGTTTTTCGTCATGTATGGGTTCCGTTCTAGTTAATGGGAGTCCTACAAAGGAATTTCAGTTTCATAGAGGTTTACGTCAAGGGGATCCCTTATCTCCTTTTTTGTTTCTTCTGGTAATGGAAAGTCTTCATATAGCTTTTATGAACATTATGGAGAAAAGTTTATTTTCCCCATTGGTAATCGGTAATGGTATGAAGATCAACTTATCCCATTTGTTTTATGCGGATGATGCCATTTTTATTGAAGTGTGGCGTATGGAGCAAACATCGTTTTCCCTTGTACGATATTGCAATGCTTTCATCTTACATCTTGTCATGAAAGTTAACTTTCATAAAACTACGCTTGTGGGTGTGCAAGTTCCTATTGAAGAAGTGGAGTACATGGCTTCTTATATTGGATGTAAGGTTTCCAAGAGCCTTGGATCTTACCTTGGGGTTAAAGTGGGGGTTAACATGTCTAGAATTGATTCATGGAAGGAGGTAATAGATAAGGTGAATAATAAATTATCAAAATGGAAAGTGAAAACTTTATCTGTTGGAGGTCGGTTAACTTTATTAAAGTCGGTTCTTAGGTGTCATCCAACTATTACATGTCTATATATAAAGCCCCCAAAGCAGTGGTAAATTATCTTGAATCTATTCGAAATAAGTTTTTTATAGGGGCGGATATGGATGAGCGAAAAACTACTTGGGTAAGTTGGAAGAAAGTCTTGGTTAGTCATCGTGAAGGGGGTCTCGGAGTAAATAGTATATTTGCTAAATATTACAGATATATTCTAAGTACATAGCTATCTATAATATAATGTATGACATCAAGTTCTATGATCTTAATTCCAACAAGCTATACACGATGAAGGGGGTGGGATAAATGCTACAACGAGGAAGGTGTATCCTTCTTCTGTATGGATAGATGTTCTTAAGGCTATGGATAGTATCAAAGAGCATGGTATAGATTTATTGGCATGTTGTGACCGGAGGATAGGAGATGGTTGTTCTACGAAGTTCTGGTCATATAAATGAGCAGAAAATGGCATTCTAAAGGATATATTTCCAAGAGTATATGCTTTGGAATTGGACAAGTCAATTACAGTATCAGCAAAAAAGGTTCAAGGTACCGGCACCGATTCGTTAAGAAGACATCCAAGAGGTGGAGTAGAAAGCGTGCAATGGTCTCAGGTTCAATCTTTGGTAACGGATATTCATTTAGCTACTATAGAGGATAGATGGTTCTGGACATTGGAAGGTACGGGTCTCTTTACTGTCAAATCGACTCGAGTTGCTATTGATAAGAAGATTTTAATCACAACCGGTCAACCATCTAGATGGAGTAAGTTCATGCCAAAAAAAGTTAATATTTTGGTTTGGAAAATGTCTATGGACAGAATTCCAACTGGTGTTAACTTGGATGCTCGCGGTATAGATATTCCTTCGGTTCTTTGCGCTATATGTGAGGGCTGTTCGGAAACAACTAATCACGCATTCTTTGAATGCCCATTCGTTGTTCAGGTCTATAAAAGGTTTGCTAGGTGGTGGGATATTAATATTCCGGGTTTGAGCTCATACGTCCAATGGTTGGAGTGGTTAGGCTATATAAGGCTTTCAAATATGAAAAAACAACTCTTGGAAGCTTCTTTTTGGTCTTTATGGTGGCATGTATAGTGTTTTAGGAACTCCTGCATTTTTGGAAGGTTGAGACCAAAGGAGAGTTTATTTTTTGATAATTTTGTAACGACCTCTTATCTATGGCCAGTAGTAGGTGTCGTTGTTTTAAGTTGAGTTGGGCTGGTTGGATGCAAAACCCAACTTTTTTTAGTTTGGCTTTGTAATGGTTTTTTCTAGCGTCTTGCTAGTTTATAAAATTTCGCTGTTAAAAAAAAATACATATGAATTCTCGAATAAGTAACGAAACATCACATTGTTTTTTTATGACTACTTTAAGATTTACCCATCGCAAAGTGTGTATGTTATGCTATAATTGATGTGTATTGAATCTTAGACGTAGTTTTACTATTTTAATCAACTATTAAGAAAACCGTCCATCGGACGGGATGAGACCTAGTAGAACATAAAATCTGGACATTAAAGTGAAAACCAAACTTTAACATCAAACACGTATACCAAAATTAAAAACTTCTTAACATCCACCATCCTATTCTGCTTCTTCATATCAACTAACCTCATAAGACCCCAAAAGACTAAACCTTTAAGTTCTTGACTCGTAACCCAACTTTATAAGCCCGAAAACCAGAACTTAACCCGAAGAGAATGTTAGTTTATGGATGATAAATTAATAGATGTGTGTTAGGATCGAACTCAAGATCACGGGATTGCACTCACTACGAGTTAACAATTAATAAATAATATATTTGTTAATTTTACACGTAAACATTTTAAACGGGTCGTATAATTATTTTAACGGAAGAAGACTAACGACCATTAGAAGGACAAGGACAGTACAATAATTACATCAATTGATGTTACATAATTAACATACTTAATGTTTACATAATTAAAGAATTGATTGTTTACACAATTGATGTACAGTTTAAAATTTAATGATATTGAGGTTACATAATTGAAGTGCATATAAAGAATTGATGTATAACTTGATCCACCAAGGATAAGGGTTAGGGTGGTCCTATATACAAACAACCCGCAATATTGGAGAGTAAAAGACACACCAATAATACCACTAAACTTTATTACTCTTCTTTGTCCTACAATTTCGACCCCTAATAACCTTGGGGTTGTCGGTTAATGCATCGTTCGTTTAAAACCGCTACGTGTTAGCAAGCTAGTGAATGTTTCTAACACGAACGAATACATAGCATGTGTACAAGATCGAGAAACAATCATCCTTAGATTGTTCTTGATTGTTTTTCGATAAACCCTAATTAGAGTGTTCTTGGGAGATAATCCCTAAGCAATTTGAATTCTTGTCTCTGAGGCTAGAAACAAAAGGTATTAACCCTAAATTCGGATTAATTATATCCAAACCATGATTATTTAGATCTTTATTTTGCTATTCCTGCTATTCTATGCTTTGATGTTATGGTTTTAATATAAATTGTATGAAAGAGTAATAAAACCATCATGGCATCACGAGCCATTTTAAACACATGTTATGAATAATTACTGATACCAAAAAACAATACCTAAATTTTAATTAGATGTTTTAAAATTACAATGATTTAGGTTTTATAAAACAAAAAATTCGTAAAAATTTTTTTATCATATAAGACATCTAAAGTACATGGTTTGATTAAAAAGGTATTAAATATTCATGTATATAAATTGTTATGAACATGATAGTGGGTTAATCGATCCATAACGGGATAATTTGTATATGTTATATTAAGTGGATCCTCCATGACAAACATGCATGTTATCAGGATCATATGGAATATATGAAGTAATTTGATACGTGTATATATTTTGACACACTTAATTTTAGTACGATAAAATCTGTGTGAAAAATGGTTTAAAGAGAATGTGTACCTCGTGGGTGTCAGAGTACCCCTATTTATAGGTGAGCGAAATATTAGGTAACATGTAATTAAATTGCATGTATATGGGTTACGATCTTGGTCTTGTTAATTAATTGTTAAGTAACATGTAATTAAATTGTATGGATCCATGATCTTATTTGTTACATGAATTGTATGACCATTTAATTTAGTATGATAAATCTAAAATTCGGGAAGACTTATATATATTGAATGTGATTATATGATAAGTAAAACCAGATTTTTAATTGGGGTTATCATATAAAATGGAAGCATGTGGGTATATGATTTTCCCATAAAAGCATATAAAAGTTTTTTTGTGTTTTTAAATTTTGTCTATTTTTTTTAATTCTTTTTTTTTGTTTATTTAAAATTATGTTGATTTGTTGTAAACAAAAGGGTAATTTTAAATGAAAAATAATATGGATTAAATCCAATAAAATTTAGGATTTGTTTTAAAGTTCAAATAGTTAATTGGTAATTTTTTGTACTGAATGGTAAGAAAAGGCTCATCCAAAATGACAAACTGTGTGGGAAGTTTAACGCGTCGCTGGTCGAACCCGACTAAAGAAGGAAGTCAAGCTTCAAGCTGACTGTTTAAAGGTACAAAATTACTTTAAGGTTGATTTGCCTCAATTCTACATCTGAAACACTAAGTTGAAAGACTTATGCAAAAGTACGGTGTGGACGATAATTATGGGCACTTCTTTAATTTGTTCATCCAATGCCTCAACCACACTTTGTTTATTTAATCTTCACCTTAAAAGTTAATAAAAAGTTTTTTATTAAACATATGCTATGGAGTTGTATGCATGCTTCTTCATACATAATTTTGATTCACATATCAAAAAATTAATACCCTTAAACTTAAGTCTAATGCCATCTAATTAAAGGACACTTGAAATTACGATTAAGTCAAGTGAGACCTTGGACTATATCGTAACGGAAAGAAAACTATCATGATTGAGTGAGACCTCACATGGATGAGTTTGCGTTCTTTAGATTAGAAAGACTTAATTGAGTTACTTAGTGAGATCTAGAAACTCAAGGCATTAAGATGGGTATCGCTCGCTAAATTTCAATGACTGGTATTGCTCGCTAAGAATTGTCTTGAGAGTAGCGGATACTTTTGACTATTTGTATAAGCCTTGTCCTGGACAACCCGCTGATACTGCAACTGAGGCTGAAAAAGCAGCATTCAAAGCAGAATATAAAAAGCACTCTGATGTGGCTTGTATTATGCTTGGAAAAATGTCACCTGCTCTTCAAAGGCAGTTTGAAAATTATCCACCCCAAAACATGCTGGCTGAACTTCAAAAAATGTTTGAGAAACCTCCCGCTGTAGAAATCTACGATCTGGTGGATGCTCTACATAGTTGCAGACAGGCCCCTGGTAAACCCGTTAGTGAACATGTATTGGAAATGAAAGGACTCATGGACCAATTACATACACTTGGGAAACCATACGACAATGATATGGCTGTTAACTTAATCAACAGGTCCCTTAACAAGGATTTTGGTGATTTTGTAAGAAACTTCAATATGCATTGCGTGGGGAAGACAGTTACTGAGCTACACGCACTGCTCATTGACTTCGAAAAGGGTTTGAAAGACAAAGCACCTACTCCTCAAGTATTTACAATACAAAAGGGTAGAGATAACAAGCCAAAACCGCAAGCGAACAAGAAGGTCAAAGGCAAGGGTAAGGCTGATAAGAACAAGCAAGTTGTGCCTTATCAACCAAAGCCTAAGCCTAATCCTTTGAAGAGAAAGGAAAATCCTAATAAGGATCAAGCTTGTCACCACTGCCACGTTGCTGGGCATTGGAAGAGGAACTGCCCTCTTTATATCGAAGAGTTGCGTGCAAATAAGAAGAAGTCTGAGCCCGGTGCTGCAGTTTCAGGTAACTTATTTGCAATTGAGTTATTCAATCTAACTTACAAATTAAATTCCTGGGTATATGATACGGGATGCGGTATTCATGTTTGTAATACGCTGCAGGGATTTAAAGAAGAAAGGAAACTATCTTATGGGGATCAATATCTGCAAGTGGGCAATGGAACACAAGCAGCTGTTGAAGCCATAGGAATGTTTGATTTAGTTTTACCTTCGGGTTTAGTACTGAAATTAAACAATTGTTATTATGCACCTTCTATTGTTAGAGGTGTTGTTTCCCTTTCATGTTTGTTGGATCTTGGTTTTCATCATACTATTGCTAGTAATGGAATTTCTGTTTCTTTAAATGGTATATTCTATTTTAGTGCTATATCCGTGAATGGTGTGTTTGAAATTGACATAAATAACAATGTCCCCAAGAATAATAATAATTCTATTTTTAGCATCAATAAAAAGAGAAAGTTAGACTTGGATTCTTCTTATCTTTGGCACTGTAGACTTGCCCATATTGGCAAGACTCGCATGCAAAAGCTTCATCGTGAAGGTCTTTTGGAAAATATCGATGAGGAATCATTTGATAAATGCGAATCTTGTATATCTGGGAAGATGACAAAGAAACCTTTTAATAAAAATATTGAAAGGGCTACAGATCTACTTGGTTTAATACATACGGATGTATGCGGACCACTTAGACATGTGTCAAGGAAAGGTGCTAGCTACTTCTTAACCTTTACGGATGATTTCAGTCGTTATGGATATGTTTATTTACTTAAACATAAACATGAGGTATTTGAAACATTTAAGGTTTTCAAAGCAGAAGTAGAATTGCAACTAGGAAAGAAGATTAAAGCTCTTCGATCCGATAGAGGTGGTGAATATTTAAGCCAAGAGTTTAAAGATTATCTAAGTGAGAATGGAATAGTTCAGAATCTTACTTCTCCATATACTCCACAACAAAATGGTGTATCTGAAAGGAGAAATCGTACATTATTGGATATGGTGCGATCTATGTTTAATCTTACTACTCTACCGTTATCCTTTTGGGATTATGCCTTAGAATCTGCTGTTCGTATTCTTAATATGGTACCCACTAAGAAGGTTGATAAGACACCATATGAAATATGGCATGGCAAAGCGCCGAATTTGTCTTATTTAAAGGTCTGGGGTTGCGAGGCGTATGTGAAACGTGACTCAGCTGATAAACTCCAACAGAGATCTGTTAAGTGTATCTTTGTAGGATACCCTAAGGAAACTATGGGTTACTACTTTTATTTTCCACCTGAAAACAAAGTAATTGTTGCTAGGTATGGAGATTTTCTTGAAAGAGATCTCATATCTCAAGAATTCAGTGGGAGAGATTATGATCTAGAAGATGATCATATGGATACATTACCTTCTGAAAACACTAGCGAAATTCCAGTAGAACCTGAAAGTCTGGGTTCTCCATCGGAATTAATTCCTGGTTCGTAGGTCTGGAAATGGACTAAAGTGCACCCATCGTCTATGTCTAAACATGGAGGTTTGAAGTATTGATGTAGTATGGGATTCTTAGAGAACCTGCTAATTTTAAAAACTTACCTTGCTTGACCTGATAAGGTTATATAAGGTGCAATGATTAGGAAATGAAACTCATGAAAGTTAATGAAGTCTCGGGACTGAGTAGACCCTCCTCTAATGCTAAAATAGTAAGGTAGTAAGTGGAATCTTCAAGAGGAAGACTTGACATGGATGGATTAATGTACACCCCTATAAAGTCGTCTGGTAGCTAAAGGATGCACTAAAACCTATGGGGTTGACTACAGGAGACATTTTATCCTGTAGAGACATTAGAAGTATTAGGATTCTTATAGTGCTTATAGCAGCGTACTATTATTATGAGATTTGGCAATATGGATGTTAAAAATGCTTCTTGAAATGGTCGCTGAGTTAGATAAAGACATCTATATGGAGCAACCTGAAGGGTATGTAAATCCAAGCCTATCCCAAACCGTGTATGCAAACTTCAAAGATTATTTAGGTTTGAAGCAAAGCATCATGTCAATGGAATAAAACAATTTGATGAGGAAATCAAAAGGTTTGGATTAACTCAATATCGTGATGAGCCATGTGTATATCGCCAAAGCTATGGGAAGTTAATGTTAGTATTCTTGATCTTATGTTGATGACATTTTTATCTATCGAGGAAACAACATTCCACCAAGACTTAAGGAAGTTAAGGATTATCTTGAAAGGGTTTTTCTATGAAGGATTTAGGAGAAGCTGCATACATTCTGGGATGAAGATAATATAGAGTAGATCTCTGCGGTTGTTGGGACTAATCAAAGTGCTTACATCGATAAGATATTGAAGAAATTCAGTATGCAAAACTCTAAGAAAGGTTTTATACTGATGGAAGTCAAACATGATTTGAGTAATGAAATGTGCGCTTCATCAGATGAGGAAAAAGCTTACATGAAAAAGGTACCTTATTGCTTGGCTGTAGGTTTATCAAGTATGCAAGTCAGGTGCACAAGGCCAGATGAGGCGATTGCTCAAAACTTGGTTCAGTCGAAATTCAAACAGAATCCAAGAAAGCTCTCTGGGGTTTTGCTGTCTTTATCATATTCTAAAGTATCTGAGGAATACGAAAGATATGTTTTTAGTGTACGGAGGAAATCCAGATACAGAACTTGAGGTTACAGGTTTCTGTGATGCGTCCCTGACAACGCGATAAAGATGATACGAATTTTTTTCATCTTTTTTGTTTTGCTTGCTTATACTTTCTATCTTTTAGTTATGGTAGTGTCAGAGGGTTTATGTTCTTTGTGTCAATGGAGGAGCAGTAGACTGGAAGAGCAAAAAGCAGACAACCATTGTAATGCATGCAACGCAATCTGAGTACATGGCTGCGTCAGAAGCTGCAATGGAAGCCGTTTGGATTAGGAAGTTTGTTGGAGATCTTGGAGTGATGCCTTCAATAAATAAACCTATTAATATGTATTGTGACAATCTGCTGCAATCACATTCGCCAATGAACCTCGTAGTCATGAAAAGCGCAAGACATTTTCTGCGTAGATATCACTATGTTCTGAGAACAAGTCGAGGAGTGGTGAAATCTAATTTGATAAAAAGTTCACACATAGATAAAAACCTAGCTGATGCTTTTACTTTAAGCTTTACCTAGAGGATAAGGTACGAACATGCCAATTGGAATTGGTCTTCGATTAGATTGTAGTTTGCATGTATATCTGTGATTAGTGTTGGATAATGGATGTGTAAACATTATGTATTTGATAAAATAAAATGTTGTTATGTTTTTATTTTGTATTTAATTTTTGTATCTTATTTTAACATGTTTTTAATCCTTGAATATGAAATATTCTAAATGTCCAGTTTGTTCGATTTAATGATATGGAGACTTTTATTGAATTAGACAAATCTGAGTATTGGTTTAGAATTATCTTGAAAGTATATATTGATGCGTTGAATACAATTTCACATGATATTTAATTGAGTTGAATATAGGTCTATATCTCAAACTATCGTGATTGTTCTTTATGGATCTTGTCATTAGTAAAATCATAAAAGTATCCTCAGACTTGAGATACACGGAAAACTGTTATGGATCTAGTGCATTTTTGTGAAAGCAATTTAACGTAAACCTGACTGGTAAGCTATACGGATTGTTTTCAGAAGTGTTGTCTCGCAACCAATCTCATGAGTTTTGTCTTGTAGTCAAATAAATGATTTGTTTCCTTCAATATACGTTTTTGAAGTTTAATACAGCTGGGGCCCTCGTGGGATTGGTAAGATGTATGTGTGGCCACACCCAAGATTTTTTAGAATACGTTCAGAAGATTTGGTAATCTTGCTCAATCAGATAAAACGAGAAACAGAATCCGTTAATTAAGGAATGACTAAGATCCATATCCTTATTAACATTGTATTAGAAACAAAAGGATAATAATAATGATGAATCATTAAAAGGTTTTTCCAGGAGACCTTTACTGAGATCATACATAGAGGCATCGGCGTCATAACTAGTACCGCTACCGATGTGTTCACCACTATTAAATATGTCCAAGTGGGAGCTGTTAGTTTATGGATGATAAATTTTATAGATTGTGTTGTTAGGATCGAATCAAGATCCGGGATTGCTCAACTCGATGTTAACCAAATTAATATATATATATTTGTTAATTTTAAACGTAAACGTTTAACCGGTCAGTTAGTAATTTACGGAAAAGACTAAGACCATAAGGACAAGGACAAGTACATAATTACATAATTGATGTTACATAATGTTACATAATTAATGTTACATAATTAATGAATTGATGTTACACAATTGATGTTACATAATTGATGTTGCATAATTAATGAATTGATGTTACTTGTTCACCAAGTATTAGGGTTAGGGTGCCTATATAAACACCCATATGGAGAGGTGAAAGACACACAATATTCCCTAAACTCTATCACTCTTTTGTCCTACATTCGATCCCATAACCTTGGGTTGATCGGATCGAATCGTTCGTTTAAATGCTACGTGTTATCAAGCTAGTGATTGGTTAAGTCGATACATAGCGTGTGTACAAGATCGTGATACAATCTTCCTTTAGATTGTTCTTGGATTGTTTTCGTATAAACCCTAATTAGGGTTCTTGGAGATAATCCCTAAGCAATTTGATTCCTTGTCGGACGATCAGAATCAAAAGGTATGTAACCCTAACATCCTATTCTGCTTCTTCATATCAACTAACCTCATAAGACCCCAAAAGACTAAACCTTTAAGTTCTTGACTCGTAACCCAACTTTATAAGCCCGAAAACCAGAACTTAACCCGAAGAGAAATCATACACATATAACAAATCAAGTCTGAGTCAATTTCCGTCATATCGTCATAGTCATCTTATTTTCCCCAAATCTTATACGACAATCGAAAAATGTTGACCTCAATAGGATCCATCCAACTTTCAATATCATCACCAAACGATGCATTTGTTAAATTTATCCAGAATCTTTCATGCAAGTCGACCACTTTATTACTCAACACATCTTCATTTTTACAAAAACCACGTCGTCTAGTCCATTCATCATAAAACTTTCCCATGTTCTTAGTGTCATCAAAAGGGTACGTCCCATATTTTTCATAGAACACAATAATATCATTCAAAATATGAATCTCTTGTTTCTTCCATGGGCTTAGAGGGCTTGTGGCAGTGTCTTTCAATTCTTCTAATGACGTTTTGTATTGATAGCTTTTGCTAGATGTAGATAGACTCGTTAAGTCGAGATTATAATCAACTTTCTTGCTGCATGAAGTACCATAACCGCATGTTGGTGTTGCGGGTAGGCTGATTTCGATTGAAGGAGTGAGTTCTTTGGTTAGACCACTAGGTAAAGAATGTGAATTAGACCCAGAGACTGAAATAGAATGTGAAATTATAGCAGGTTGATCAGGAGAAGAAGGTGACCAACGAGGGGAAGAATGGTGCGATATTGAAGAATTATTATGCATGGTGGATTGATCTTTCTTGATGGATTTGTTTTGGGTATAAAAATCTTTTCAACAAAATGTTGTGATCT
>BQNB010081687.1:0-29551 GCA_026074375.1 Tanacetum coccineum
AAAAACTAACAGCTTTATGTTCTCTAGTGGATTCACTTGTGTAGAAAATAGATTCTCAAGCATCTGATCTAAATGCTTACAAGCTGGTGTTTAAGGAGGTTGTTGGAAAATTGATAAAGAAGGTTAAGGAATTAGAGGATAAACTAAAAGCGAGAAAGAAGAAGTTTGTTGTGACAGAATTTAACATAGAGGAAAATGAAGAGCAGGATGTTGATCCTCTCATTCAGTTGGCCAAGGCAGCTGCTACTGCTGGTGATTCAGTTGTTCCTGCTGGTGATTCCAAGAAGGATGCTATTCCTACTAGTTCATCTATTCCCTCAGATGCTTTTGCTCGTGGATCACCTACTCCTCCTGGTGACACTACTGGTTCTACTGCTGCTCCTTCTGAAAAAGGAAAGTCACCTTTGTTGGAGGAAGAACATCCAGTGAGAAAACGATCATTTAAAAAGAGGAGAGAGAGGAGGACAGGTTGGAGAAGAGGCTGCAAAGAAAACTTTTTGGAGAAAGTGATAGGCTGCGTTGGAATTAGAGACAGTCTGATGAATATGAAGAGAAGTATATAAGGACATTCAGGATCGTGATAGAGATTACAACATAAAAATATTTTATGTGCTGAAAATGGTCAGAACATCATAAGCCAATGCTACATGCAATCAAGGACTTTCTGCTTGATCTCTTATCTGGTTCCTGTTTGTTCCCGAGGATTCTTCTGATGTTTCGTTGGTACTGTGGATTTTCTATGAAAAGCACGAAGTGTGACGTTTGATGGCGCAGTGGCTTCGATAGGACAAGTTGAGAATAAGAACCTTTTGAGTGAAACTGATGTTCCTACTGGTCCTTCTTTTGGGTTTTCTGCTGATCCATTTAACAAAGGAAAATCTCCTATGGTAGAGGAAGATCCTCCAATCAAGCAAAGGTCTTTCAGACAGAGGGAGGAGGACAGGTTGGGAGAAGAGGCAGCAAGGAAACTTTATGAAGAAGAGATGGCTGTGTTGGAATGAGAGACAGAAGAAATGAAGAAGAAAAGACAATAGGATGTGATGGATTCAGCAAAATATTATACTGATGCTGATTGGTCAGACATCATGGGACAAGTACATGCAAATCAAGGACTTTCTGCTGATCTACTTGGTCCTGATGTAACTGAGGATAACTTTGCTGAACGAATGGTAGCTTTGATTGCTAAAAGACGATGAGAGTTTGCTGCGCAGAGGTTTAAGGACAAGTTGAATAAACCTCTGACCTATGCACAACAAAAGGCGTATATGAGAACTTTTGTGAAGAATCAAAGCTCCACCATCTATTCTACAGGATGGACCATGAAGCATGTAAAGTCATTTTCTGATGATCAACTCAAAGCAGAGTTTGACAAAATCAGGGCAGCTGTTGGAGAATTACAATCTCAAACCATCCGGAGGTCACTTAAAAGACCTGGTGCAGATATGGCCCAAGATAGTTCAAAGAAATCCAAACCAACTGAAGTTCCACCTGCTGTTCCACAAATGTCATCTGTTGCAGTTCCACCTACTGCTACTCCACCACCATCTGGTTTTTCAACACCACCTAATGTTCCATCTGTTGAGCCAACAACACATTCCTATGGCACTAGGAGAAGGTCTCTCAGAGTCAGGAAGAAGCAATTAGGCCGGAAGGGTGTTCATACTTCGCACTCTACCATTCCTATTGAAGACGGCGATCCTGAAGCTGAACATAAAGTATGTATTAAGTATGCTTCTGATGAGGATTCTTCTTCTGATGATGATACATCCGTGCACTTATATGCTATTGTAGACTGGGAGTTATTGCCTACCGGGTTAGGCTGGATCAACGTAATCTACAGGAAAGACAACTCTCGGAAGTGTTTCACAAGTCTTCGAGAAATTCTTCACTTGGTCTCTAGAGCTGACTTGATGATAATTTATGGCCGTGTGGTGACATATTATCAGGATAAGCTTGCTGAGGGAGTTGGTCTTGTACTTTGGGGAGATCTTAAGGTGTTGATAGATTCTCCTGAAGTAAACGATGGAGGTGATGTGTGGAAGAACCAAAACACTTAGAGTATTCAAAGCTGGAAGCTATACTCTTATTCTAGTGTGCATGTGTTGGAAACTGTTGATGGGCTTGCATTACATATGTTTGTGGATAAGAAGTATCCTCTGACTGTCAACCTTATCGAGAGGATGCTTGATCATCAGCTGGAAATTGGTCACAAACAGGAGGGTAATGCGCTTACTACTGCAGTTCAGTTGATTGCATTTCTTAAGAAACAAATTTCTGATTCTTGGCATCCTAAGGTACATGATTAGTATTGTTAACTTTGTTGTTATATAATTTATCTTTTGTTATGATTTGTTTAGTCTTTTGGTAGTTATCTATCTGTTTTTGGGTCTTGGACAATCTTGTTTTGTTTTGTTTTTATATTCTTTTGAAGCATGGTTTCAATTCCCAGGTCTATGACCAGAATGAATTGATATAGCTTTCATGATTTGCTTAAAATCATAGAGTCCCTCAACTGACTGATGTTTCATGTACTAATAAGTTGAGATGGTATGCAATTCACCATGGGAGTAACCCTTTCTGGGTCCCAAGGATTGTCTAGCCCACAAGCAAACGGCTATGTGGTAAAGGCTTATAAAATCCATTGATGGTTGTCAGGTTACCAAAAACTAAATGGTTTTCACTTGCCATATTTTTTTTAAATACAAAGTGGCTAGTCCAAGAGGGTACGGCTCTTGGTAAAGACTAAATCAAATCCGTTGATAGCTGACAATTTGCTAAAAATTGTAAGGTTATCAACTTACCTTGTTATCACAACAAAGAGTAGGCTAGTCCTAAGCAAACGGCTACAGGTAAAGACAAACCAAATCCGTTTATAGCTATGATGACTTGCCCAAAGTCATATAGTACTCAACCCACTATGATTCAAGTTTGGAGTGGTTGAAAATGGTTCCAATCTTCCATGGAATTCCTTTTTCTAGGACCTTATAGATTGGCTAGTCCAAGAGTAAATGGCTACTTGGTAAAGGCTTCATCAAATCCATTTATTTTCTATGATTCACCTCTTCCAAGAGTTAACACACCATGGAAAGTGATGAGAATAGTTATAACCTGTATTGATGACTCTTGTATTGATGACTCTTGTGCTGCTGTGGAGATTCTTAGTTTATGCTATGGAATTCATTGTTGCTGCTGGAGTGCTCAAGTTCAAGTTATTTGCTGCTGTTTTTGTTGCTGTTTCAATCCTCGAGCTTACACGTAAAGATCTATCTAGAAATTGGACATTAACTATGTCAAAATCCAGTTTAGGGGAGGATTGTTAGGAATATTTGTATTTATTAGTTCCTACTAGTAGGTATGTAGTTCCTACTGGTAGAGTAATTGTTACTGATAGTGTAATAGTTGCTACCAGCGGGTATGTAGTTCCTGCTGCTTATGATATTAGTCCTGGTAGAGTAAAGTAATTACTCCAGGATAAGTTTAGTTCGTTTAAACTATGGATAGGCATGAGAAGTAGTAGATAGACTCATGGAATCGTAATTCTAGGGAAATTAGTTTAGGGTTTCATATCTATAAATGAAATCACACGGTTTACTTTTTAAGAAGATGATTTAACAATCAAAAACACTTTACGATTAATAAAAAAGATC
Source organism: Tanacetum coccineum (assembly GCA_026074375.1). NCBI lineage: Eukaryota > Viridiplantae > Streptophyta > Magnoliopsida > Asterales > Asteraceae > Tanacetum > Tanacetum coccineum. Next base: position 3,648 of record BQNB010081687.1, read on the forward strand.
CATAAAGGATCAAAGTATTGTTCTTAGTAATTCTTCTTTAGCACTATTGTTTATTTTCCACATGAATAATAGATTGTGTTATTAGACTCTCACAGAGTTACTTTTGATTACATTAGTACTCTATATCCTTCACAGGCTTAAAAGATCTATCTAGGGCTGAGACCTACAATTAGTACCTGACTTAATACCGAAAAACGTACTATTAACTATTAAACTACGAGCTATAATAAACAGTAAAATACACGGGGTGACCGAGTCTTTTTCTAATATCTAACATGATCCATTTGATAGGTTTTTTGGTCAAAGTTCTAATTTTTACCTTTTAAATAATAATTTCTTAACTATTGCTACATACTTCTATTTTAGTGATCCAAATTTTGTACATAGCATAAAAGAGAATGACTTGTGTGTTGTGTTGTTCTTATACGTTACCATCTTTTTTATGTATTTTTAATGATACAAAATACGTAACGAGTATATTTTTGTGTGGAAAACATGATGTTGCATACTTGTTTTGTTATGCTTTATGTGTGAGTTGATCAGATTTAGCTTTAGATGGTCATACATCTTGTTAACAAAGCTTAGGAGGACCACACGCGATCAGTTTTGGCGTGTCACAAATTTTACGCGTGTAAGTTGTAAGGCCTTACTAGCTTTACGTGTGGTCGAGCAAAAAAAGAAGAGATTCCGTGGTGCAGAAGAACAAAATTAAAATTGTGCGTGTGTGGGTTTGTTCTAGGATACATGTGTTTATGTAAATGGTAAGAAAAATGGTAAACGAGGTTTGATAATAATAGTATATGATGATGTGACGCTAACGTGGTTGTAGTCAAGATCTCACCACTACAACAACAGTATGATAAAAACTTTCAAACGTGTTTTATAAAAGTTAAATGACAAGAGTTTTGTGTTTTATAAGATCATACACCCCTATACTTATTGGTTGCCCAATGACTTATTTTAGTTTATGATCGAATTAGCGACATTGAGCACACATCTCAAAAGTCATTTAAAGTTCATTTTAAGACATAAATGAACTTACCTTGGGATCCTTTAGCACCACGCACAAATGCCTAAGCTCCCTGAAAGTCACATCAGCTTTTGCCCAAGACATTGTCTCTACAAGAGTATAAGATGATGTATTAGTAATTAAATAGATCAAATAATGGTCCATGAAGCAGACGAATGCTACCCAAGAAGCATAACATCACACCACGTAATATAATTTTGGCATTAGTAAGTGTTTTGTCACATTTTACCTATTCGGCATCTTCATAAAAAACTACGCAGTATGAAAAGACGGGTCAATTTAGGAGACATCTTTGATCTAGTTTTTTCCCTCTTCCTGCCAACGTGATGTTCTGTTAGACATTTCTAAAATGTTACGTGAGATTTAGAAATGACTTCAAAAAAGGTCAATCAGAGATGGTTTCTGACGAGGGTGCCCAACACTTGAACATGTTTGTCCCTCTTTCGGATAAGATCCGGCCATGTTTTATCAAAAAAATTTGAAAAACAATTTATATCAGAGACCATCAAACCTATATACCCACTGAAATAAACCAAAAACTGTATCTCATACCCAAAAGTGAACCAAACTGCAGACAACACAACCAATGCCTGCATAATACACGCAACCAAATAGCAAACTCTGACCACGCAAATACCAGTAGACTATATTGAGACAACCACCACAACCCGCCGCTTGAAAAACTTAAGTTCCAATATTACATTTAACCGGATCAAATTGCCATTGTTGCCAATTTATCAATGATGCGTTGTAATTAAAATCTAACCAACTAGATAGGAAAAAGTGCTTAAAAAACTACTCGTACAAAAATACAAATGGAAATCCCAAAAATAGCCACTATAATTATCCCAATTAAGAACTGGAACAAATGCCTAATTCGACAACCATGTATTTTGTTGGCACTGAGTGAAACATACAATTAAAAAAACCAAACAAGTATACACAAACTAGAAATGCAAATGATAATCAAGAATATATATTAAACACTAATCAATCTAAGAATAAGTAATTAGAAAATAACAATTTTTTTTACCGTTTATGTGTAGTGGGGAATGATGGTTAGCATTAGGTGGTGATAGCGAGGATGGTGAAGTTATCTTGTGGTGACAGAGGTGTGGTAAAGAGTGTAGGTCCTTTATCAACAGGATCTGAATGAGCCTTGAATGACTTATAGTCATTTGAACGCTAAATCAACGCTAAGTTGATAACTATTACTAATATTACAACAGACTTAACTGTCTGACCAAGCTGTATTAACTTTAATACTGTTTTCATTTTTAGGAAGAAAAAAAGTATCTACAAATTATAAAAACTAATATTTACATATAATAATAACATTGTATGGTGTTAGTCGGGTCGGGTTAGGGTCAATTCGGGACGGGTCAAAATTGGCCCATAAGACTAAAAACAATTTCCTACCTGAACCGATCTTATTTGAATTCGGGTACTTCGGGTTCGGTCAATTCGGGTCGGGTTTAACTCTGAGTCGGGTCATTTCGGCGTTCATGTCAACTCGAATATGGGATAAAATGTAAAAAAAATTCCTTTTTATTCTTTAAAGAGGAAAAAAAAAAATTATATTAATTTATATTTAAAAAAATTAAAAAATTCTTATTTAGGTCGACATGAACCAAATATTTCAACCTGATACCCGACTCTATTTAGTATTCGGGTTACTTTGGTTGACCCGAATAAAACTTTGGACCCAACTAACTTGACCCGAATATGCTTATTCGGGTTCGGGTCGGCCTTTTTGACATCCCTAGTTGTAGGCACTCTAGTAATAATGCGGCCGCGTGTTACGGTGGACGTTTTAAAATACATGTGTTTGTCATGATCTTGGGTGACAGAGGTGTGGTAAAGAGGGCGGCTAAGATGTGAGTGTCGATGTAGTTTGGGTTTAGGGTTTTGCAAAGAAAAAGTAAAGAACCAACTGAAAAGTGGAGGGAGTGAATTAGGGATTTTAACTTTGGGTGAAATTAAAAGCCGAAAGGGAAATTGGGTCTTTTATTTTCATTTTTAGGAAGAAAAAAAGTATCTACAAATTATAAAAACTAATATTTACATATAATAATAACATTGTATGGTGTTAGTCGGGTCGGGTTAGGGTCAATTCGGGACGGGTCAAAATTGGCCCAAGACTAAAAATTCCATACCTGAACCCGATCTTATTTGAATTCGGGTTACTCGGGTTCGGGTCAATTCGGGTCGGGTTAACTCGAGTCGGGTCAATTCGAGTTCATGTCAACTCAAATATGGATAAAATGTAAAAAAAATTCCCTTTTTATTCCTTTAAATAGGAAAAAATATATATAATTTATATTTAAAAAATTAAAAAATTCTTATTTAGGTCGACATGAACCAAATATTTCAAGCTGATACCCGACCCTATATAGTATTCGGGTTACTTTGGTTGACCCGAATAAAACTTTGGACCCAACTAACTTGACCCGAATATGCTTATTCGGGTTCGGGTCGGCCTTTTTGACATCCCTAGTTGTAGGCACTCTAGTAATAATGCGGCCGCGTGTTACGGTGGACGTTTTAAAATACATGTGTTTGTCATGAGCATTGCGGCCGCGTGTTGCGGTGAGCGCTTTAAAATACATGTGTTTGTCATGAGCATTGCACGTTGATCGAGTCATCAAGAGCAAAATGCGAAACAGAATATGATACGGATGCATTATATAGAGAATAAGAGACACTCATAGCGAGGGTGTATAGTGGGCAAAATTACTGAATATATGGTAAGGTTCGATGTCATGAGGCTTATAATAATCCCCCTATAACGATGTCTGATCCACATCGTTATATCCTGATAATTTTGAAAAATGATACTTGTGTTCGGAAGTTTTTATTGTTTATATATATAAACTCTATGAATTCACTCAACATTATTGTTGACTTTTAGCATGTTTTATCTCAGGTCCTTGAAGGTAATTCGGATTGATGGAGACATGAAGGCCCGCTAAATAATTATTCATTCGAAAATGTTTTGTAAAACGCTGTATGATGTTGAAAAACTTATTTGGGGACTGTGATGTAAACTTTTATTTTATTATTCGAATGAATGAAACTTTCTTAAAACGTCTCTTTTTGAGTCGTTTTCTATGATTTGAGTTATTGTGCTACGATGTAACACCATTGGACCCTTCCGCTGACCGAGCTGAATTGAGGGTGTTACAATACATGTCCGTATGCCTACATACAAAACATCTATAGATACAATGAATTTCATAAACGGACAAGCGGAACATACATGTGTACATATCCACACATATACAATGGTTTGTTCCACGTTAAGGTAATACCTAAACTTACACATACACGTGTGATACTCACATAAATAGTAACTTTAAAAAACAAAAAACATATAATATGAAACTAAAACACATATGAAGACATACTAAGTCATGTCGGAATGTGTAAGTATACAAAAACGTAAAACGGTCATTTTTGTGGAAAATCCGTGGGTGTTTACACACATATTTCCCACGGATTTATCATATTGGTAGGTAATATTTGGGAAATTACTCATGATTTTTTCACTGACATAATCATTTTCTTTTACGTGTTTGATATAGTTACGCGTTTACGAAAATACACGTCCGTATACCTACATACAAACATCTATAGAAACAATGAATGTCATAAACGGACAAGCGGAACATACACGTGTACATATCCACATATATACAATGGTTTGTTCCACATTAAGGTTATACCTAAACTTACACATACACTTGCGATACTTACATTAATAGTTACATTAATAAACAAAAACATATAATATAAAACTAAAAACACATATGTAGACATACTAAGTCATGTCGGAATGTGTAAGTATACAAAAACGTAAAACGATCATTTTTGTGGGAAATTCATAGGTGTTTACACACATATTTCCCACGGATTTATCATATTGGTAGGTAATCTGTGAGAAATTACCCACGACTTTCCCATAGACATAGATTTCTTTTACTTTTTTGATATAGTTACGCGTTCACGTATATGCACGTCTATATACCTACATACAAAACATCTATAGATACAATGAATGTTATAAACGGACACGCGGAACATACACGTATACATATCCACACGTATACTAATGGTTTGTTCTGCATTAAGGTATACCTAAACTTACACTTGCAATACCCACATCATTAGTTACGTTAATAAAAAACATATAATATGAAACTAAAAACACATATGAAGACATACTAAGTCATGTCGAAATGTGTAAGTATACAAAAACGTATAAACGATCATTTTCTTTTAATTTTTTGATATAGTTACACGTTCGCGCATATACACGTCCGTATACCTACATAAAAACATCTATAGATACAATTAATATCATAAACGCACATGCGGAACATACACGTGTAAATATTCACACGTATACATAGTTTGTTGCACGAAAATATAAAGGCACTAGTTTTGTGGGAAATCCGTGGGTATTTACCCACATATTTGCCACGGTTAACACAAAAGCAACATTTGTGGGAAATTTATGGGTAATACACGGCTGGTTACCCATGGATTTCCCACAGACGATTAAAATAGTCATTTTTATCAAATAATACCGTATGAAATCTGTGATCAATGTAGATAAAATTTGCCATATAATTTTGGTCGTGGCTAATATGCGTGAAATTTGCCATAGTTTTCCCACGAATGTCTAATCAACAAGAATAGTGTGAATATTGTCGCAAATCTATGGGAAATTTGCAACGGATTTTACACGTAAACTTGGTCAACAATTTAGTGTGTAAATAGTGGAAAATTCATGGGAAATTTACGTCGTATTTCCCACCGAAATTTAGTCAACAATTTGGTGTGTAACTTGTGGGTATTCCGTGCAAAATTTCACACTGTATTTTTTCTGTGGGAAAAATCAATAGGTAAAAGCAGTTTGTATAGTAGTGATAGGACAAGTTTTGATGCCAATTTGGGTCTGTCGATATTACAACCACCGCATCACACATCAACTGTCACCATGAATATTACCAGGTTAGCTTGTTTTTATGTCTTTGGGTTTCTTAATACAAGTTTTCTAACATCTTTGTTTTTATTTTCTCTAATATTTTTGTTTTAACTTTTGTTTTTGTTCTCTACACGAGCTATAGAAGATCTTTGTTACGATGTATTTCTTAATTATATAGTGCAACACATCTTGGCAGTTTAGCCAAACTAGGGGAAAACATTACAAACGTAAGATGTTTTCTTGGTTTGTTTAATTTAATAACATGTTTAAAAAAAAAATATGTAACACTAGTTTCTTAACTTCTTGTTTTTTTGTTTTGTTTTGGTAATAGGTTATGATCATGGTTTCCTAAACGAAAGACCATGTGATGTGAGAACGATCAAGTTATGGAACAAACAACAAAGGCAAGATAAGAAGGCATGAAAGAATGTAGAAACTGTTGTGGAACAAAGTTTCTTATTTACGAATTAAAAGAACTTGCTTTCCCCTTAAAAGTATGATCGAAAACTACCGCGAGATAGGCGCCTTCTACCTTGTGACTCTGAAAGAAAGCAAAGGTATTTTTATTTGTGAAATTTTATATACATTGATTTTACACTTTTACTGTGTGTTTTATCATTTGGTGTGTGTTTTGTAGAAGGTTTATAATCCGATTTATGTGAGAGTTATTGAAGATTTTAGTTAACCTGCTCGGTTTATGAGATTTGTGTGGATTTTTAGGGATGTTTTATTGTAAGGACTCTGTCTTTTGACTAAAGTGTTTTATGAATGAAAGTTTTAACATATCTCAAACAACTTTATTGTCTTATTTTAACTTTGTGTTATAGTATGTTTTGTTTCTGAGAGGGTCTACAAATATGTAAAAAAATATAGTTTGTATTAATACATGAGGGTTTTAAGTTTTAGCCTTATTTCTCTAAAATTATAATGGGTTGTAGTGAGGTTTATTTATTTACTATCTGGTGAAAGAATAAAAAAAATATAGTCAAATAAGAAAAAAAATAAGGCTTATGCTTTTTGGGAAGGTTTTAATATTATTTTTTTGCAAGAATATTTCCAACAATACATATGTATGTGCATTTTTTGAAAAGTTTTAACCTTATTTGTTATAAAACTTTTAAATACTTTCAACAACCCCAAGTATCTTTATACATTCAAAACTCAACTACCTATCTTACTACCCACCATCTATTTATTACCCATAACACAACACCTCAATCACCCATCTCTTCCCTACACACACAACACACAATATGTGTGTGTAGGGAAGAGATGGGTGATCGTGGTGGTGTTGTGTGTAATAAATAGAAGGTGAGTACTAAGACAGGTAGTTGGTTTTGAATGTATAAAGGTATTTTGGGTTGTTCAAAGTATTTAAGGTAGTTAGACTTATATTTTTCATTTCATATGTATTGCGGCAATACACATAAAATGCAAAATATAAGTTTAACTACCTTAAATATTCTCAACAACCCAAACTACTTTTACACATTCAAAACCCAACTACCTATCTTACTACCCACCTTCTATTTATTACACACAATACAATACCACAGTTACCCATCTCTTTCCTACACACACCATCTCTTCCCTACGCACACAATACACATTGTTAAACATCTAACCTTCACAACCACCACACCACAAATCGAATGGCACCATGAATATTACTAGGTTAGCTTATTTTGATGTCTTTGGGTTTCTTAATACGAGTTTTCTATGATCTTTGGTTTTATTGTCTCTAATAATTTTTTATCACATTTGTTTTTGTTCAATACACAAGCTGACGAAGATTTTTTTTATGATGTATTTCTTAGTTTTAGAGCGCAACACATCTTGGCAGTTTAGCCAGACCAGGGGAAACGTTACAACCATAAGATTTTTTCTTGGTTTGTTTGTTTTAATAACATGTTCTAAAAAATATGTAACACTGGTTTCTTAACTTGTTGTTTTTTGGTTTGTTTTGTTAATAAGTTACGAACATGGTTTCCTAAACGAAAGACCATGTGATGTGAGAAAGATCAGGCTGTAGAACAAACAACAAAGGCAAGATAAGAAGGTAAGAAAGAATACAGAAACTGTTGTGGAACAAAGTTTCTTATTTATGAATGAAAAGAACTTGCTTTTTGTAAAAAGTATGATCGAAAACCATCGCGAGATGGGCGCCTTCTACCACGCGACTGTGAAAGAAATCAAAGGTATATTTTATTTGTGAAATGTTATGTACTTTGTGTTTACACTTTTAGTGTGTGTTTTATCGTTTGGTGTGTGTTTTGTAGAAGGTTTATATTTCGATTTATGTGAGAGTTTTTCAAGATTCTAGTTAACCTGCTTGGTTTATGAGATTGGTGTGGATTTTTATGGATGTTTTATTGTAAGGGTTCTGTCTTTTGACTAGAGTGTTTTATGAATGAAAGTTTTAACATATCTCTAACAACTTTATCATCTTATTATTACTTTGTGTTATAGTATGTTTTGTTTTTGAGAGGGTCTACTAAATCTGTAAATAAATTTAGTTTGTGTTAATACATGAGGGTTTCAAGTTATAGCTTTATTTTTATAAAATTATAATGGGTTGTAGTGAGGTTTATGTATTATCTGGTCAAAGAAGTAAAAATATAGTCAAAGTAGCAAAAAATGAGGTTTATGGTTTTTGGGAAGGTTTTAACATTATTTTTTGCAAGAATATCTCCAAGAACAGTACATGTGTATGTGTGTTTTTTGAAAAGTTTTAACCTTATTTGTTATAAAACTTTTAATCTTTTGATAATATGTTAAGTAAAAATAAATGATGAATTACAGTGTACATAATACTTTTAATGGCTCTTTTTGAGTTCTATATTATTTCTCTTGTGGTTAGTTCCAATCTGTAAAAATATATGTTTGGGAGGTTTTGTATAAATATGTGTTGGTAGATCTACTTTTGTAGAATAAGAATCAAATAATATTTTCACTGGTTTTTATCAAGTTTTATGTTGTTCTTCAAGTGGTTAAAAATGATGAAAGAATGTTTAGTAAGTATGTATGGAGGTTTTGTGTTGGTTTTCGAATGTTAGAATTGACATGGTGAATAAGAGTGCAATTTTGAACTGTTGTATATTATGCATTTGTGCTATATTTGTTTCTTCTAAATTGAAATATGGTGAATCATAGTGTGAAGTTTGATGTCAAGGCTGCTCGTTGGATCAAAGCGGTGCCTATTAAGGTAAATGTTTTAGCTTGGAAAATCAAGTTAGATAATCTTCCAACTAGATTGAACATTTCTCGTCGTGGAATGGATATTGACTCTATTCTATGCCCTACATGCGGTAAAGCGGTGGAATCAACTAGGCACATCTTCTTCACTTGCCAAATTGCTAGAGATATCCTTCATTTGATCACCAACTGGTGGAATATTCCGTATATGGAAGTTTCTTCTTATGAAGAATGGTTGGTTTGGATCTTGAGTCTTCGGCTTTCGATCAAACATAAGCGTATTTTTGAAGGAGTTTGTTATGTGACGTGGTGGCATATTTGGAACTTCCGTAATAAAACTATCTTCGGTTCTGAGTCTCCATCAAAGGCGGCTATTTTTGATGAAGTGCAATCTAGATCTTTCTACTGGTGTCGTTACAGATGTAAAGCTTATTTTAGTTGGATTGAGTGGCTTAAAAACCCTCACCTTGTCACTTTGTAATCTTTTAGCTCCTTGCTAGTTTTTTTTCTCTCAATAAAATTCGCCGTTCAAAAAAAAATTTGATAATCAGGGTTTGCTTGCTAATCATGCATGAGTTTTCTAATGAGGTTTATATGGGTTTTTGGCGTTCTTTCATATGATTTTTTTGTCAAGAGTGTCAAGATACTTGCCTACCTTGGTCTTTTGTTTAGGAAACCTTGTTCAAAACCTATTACCAAAACAAACAAATTAACAAGAAGTTAAGAAACCAGTGTTACATATTTTTAAAACATGTTATTAAAACAAACAAACTAAGAAAAAAACTTACGGTTGTAATGTTTTCCCCTACTTTGACAAAAGTGCCAATATGTGTTGCGTTCTAAAACTAAGAAATACATCGTAAGAAAGATCTTCTCCAGCTCGTGTATATAACAAAAACAAAAGTTAAAACAAAACTATTAGTGACAAGAAAAACCTAAGATCTTAGAAAAATCTTATTAAGAAACCCAAAGACATCAAAACAAGCTAACCTTGTAATATTCTTGGTGACAGACGATTTGTGGTGTGGTGGTGGTGAAAGGTTGATATTTGACATTGTGTATTGTGTGTGTAGGGAAGAGATGGGTGACTATGGTGTTGTGTTATGTGTAATAAATAGAAGGTGGGTAGTAAGATAGGTAGTTGGGTTTTGAATGTATAAAGGTAGTTGGGGTTGTTGAGAGTATTTAAGGTAGTTAGACTTATATTTTTCATTTCATATGTATTCATATGAAATGAAAAATATAAGTCTAACTACCTTAAATACTCTCAACAACCCCAACTATCTTTATACATTCAAAACTCAAATAGCTATCGTACTACCCACTTTCTATTTATTACACATAACACAACACCACAATCACCTATCACTTCCCTACACACATAATACACTGTGTCAAATATCAACCCTTCAATTGTTTATTACTATTATAGTAGTATTATTTACTTCTACTGTATAACCAAAATGGTTGATTAATGCAAAAGAGATTGGTTGGAGAAAAACTCCATAAACATCCTTTAAGTGAGGCTTACTTAAGTAAGATCTTTGGATAAAGTATTTTTTATAATAAAATATTACATGTACTATCGGTTGGATTTTATAAACCTATTAACCATTAATAAACACGAGTACGCTACAGAAGACAAATAATCATGTATAGAATTATGTAATTAACAAAGGATCAAGAAACGTGTACCTTCTAGCAATTTAAAAGAAACAAACAACGTTATTGAATACATGCGTATGTGTAAAACTAATACGCGAAAACCACTAAGATCAAAAGTATGATCTTTCTATACAAACACACATAATACGTTCTTAGCAAACAATTAAGTATGTTAGTACTAGTAGTGATAAAGTAATCAAACGCCTTTGATCTTGAATCAACCAACATGAAAACCCTTGTGGGTTTGTTGGATCAGCCTAAGAAAATAAACCAAAACCCTTAGGGTTTGTTTCCGATCAGACGAGCAAAAGGGAGAGAAAAGGAGAGCTTTTAAGGTTATTGGTTTTTTTAGCATTACAAATAATGAGACCTACGCCTTCTTTTATAGTCATCATAATGGGCTTGCAAGTTACGCAATCCCAGTCCCTATAGGATTGGGTATTCGGCCGACTAAGCAACAAGGGGAGGGGGTTCCACATGCTTTCTTTTTCTTCGTAATTGCATAATGATCCTTCTAGTTAACATTTAACTCCCATTTAACAATTCTCGTTCAATAAATAAATATTTAACACTTGTTTTAAGCTTTATCACCAAACATATTACAACTAATATATTTACTATAATTGTTTTACGTATTAACGCGTGCGTCCCCATAGGCTCGAGTAATTTCCCGAACATATATTATTTTACGTGTACATATTACAATAGCTCCCACTTGAACATGTATCAAATAATATAATAACATTGGTAAGCATCTAGCAACACTCTAATGCTCCCAGGAATATTTGAGTGTGGTTTCATAAAGTCATGGTTAAAATGATTTATGCATTTACAATCTCTTTGTTTCAGATACCGTGTTAAAATTGATATGGATCTAAGTCATTCCATTATTTAACGGTTCTGTTTCTCATATATGTAATTAATCTAGATTACCAAAAATCATTGAGACACTTCTACATGAGTTTTTGGGTGCGGCCACACATACATCTGATTAATCCTATGAGGGGCCCAGTGGCATCATTGTTCAACAATTAAAGGAACAAATTCTATATTCAATACCAGTGTCATACATATGCTTCACAATCACTTTGGAAAAATTATTATCCTTATTAGCTACCTTGTTCGAGATAGCTTAAACTATAACAAGAAGGATTATCCACACATGCAAGACCTATTTGCATCTCAAGTCTAAGAATTTAGTAAATAAAATCACTTACAAGATTCACATGATGACGATCCATAAAGTGATAATCTTGTTAGTTGGGGAAGTCCGATATGCATCTTATGAATATCATGTGAGTTTGTCAGACACACCCTTTAATATTCCAAGAATATTACCAATTACTCAGATTTATCTAAATTCAACAATATTCCCATATTGTTTAGCGACAATGGACTAATTTAGAATAATTATAAAAATTATTCATGGATTTAAACATGCAAATATATGACACAATTACTATTAAATGAAAACAAACATACAAGTACTTTAATTCATTTATAAAATAAAATTTGTCTTAATATCCCTTAACCAAATTCTAAACACAGATCTACATGAAACTACTAGCTAAACGAAGTCTAATGCTCTTAGCATGTTGAGTAAGCTTTCCTTTCGGTAAAGCCTTCATAAAAGGATCAGTTAGATTCTCATCTGTGTGAAATTTAAGAAGATTAATTTCACCTAATTTGATACACTCGCGAACGTAATGATATCTTCTATAGTAGTGTCTGGCGCTCCTTTGAACCTCTGGTTCGTTGGCAATAAGAAGTATGGATGAATTATCTCTTAACATCTTAATCAGTTCGTTTATTGTTGGTACAATATCAAGCCCTAAAATAAAGTTCCTAGTCCAAACAGCTTTCATTGCAGTTTCTAATGTAGCTATGTATTCAACTTCTGTAGCGGACATTGCAGTAGTACTTTGCTTGGAGCTTTTCTAGTCTATTGTGCCTCCATTCAAAATGAAGACGTATCTTGTCTGAGACTTTATGTCATCTTTATCGGTCTCAAATCAAGCATCGCAATAGCAAGTAACTCTAAGTTCAGCTTCAGGATTTTCACCATAAACCAAGAACATATCTTTAGTATTTCTTAAATACTTAAGAATGTTTTTGTTAATAATAAGAAACACTAGCTAAACTCGATCCGAAGGTCGGGGAGGATTAAACAAATAAGTAGCCATTTTATTATTTAGAGAGAGAAAGGTAAGATGTGTGTGTTTTCTAGAGAGAGAAATAACACACACTTATGAAACCATATGAATTCTCACCCCTCCATGGAAGTATGGAGAGGGTATATATAGGTCAAGACAAGGGACACTATACTAACTTAACAATTCTAATCCCTGAGGGTCTTTCCTAATGATAACTAGTGTAATTCCGTATAAGTCAACATATTTTAAGGTTAACAATCTTCTCCCAATATGTGGACATACGGAATTACTTACAATGTTCCTATCAGGTACAAATACACCACAAATAAAGTCTTCCAAAGCGCTTCCAAAGCTAAAGATGTCATCTAAGTTCTTCTGGTCTTGAAACTTGTACTCCAGCTTGGATCTTCAGTGTCTTTACTTGTGCAGGAAACATTGTAGTATGCATGAGTTGGATTAACTTCTCCCAATTCTTGCGTGGTTCTTGAAAAGCTTTTCTTGAAGTGACTCCTTTTTGGTGAAGTTTTTGAATCAGCTTCCCCCCAAACCAACATCCCTATCTTGAGCAAATTCTGAAACTTTGACGTCGCTTCAACCATCTGCTATATGTCATTGACGTGCACAGCGGAAATTTGTAGAAGAAAAGCCACACCATATACCACTGTTACTTATCATTAGGTATTGGTGAATATTTGTTCGGGGGTACATGCGAGAAATCAACAATAATTCTTATCACGTATGCTATTTACTTCATAAACCATACTTAGTAAAGTAGTACACACTACTTCCCCCTGGAAGTTGACATGGTAACATCAAAACTGCTAAACGAACTAGGGTTCGTACCCTCTTTTTATTCTAAAGTTTCTATATATAGGAAAAATGATGTAACGGCGTCGCGTTTTAATCGTGAAGCCATCATGAAAGAGAATATTCTAGATAATGGGTTGGGTCGTATGGTCTGACGCCATTGTGGAATCTTGTGACGCCATCTTGATCTTCATGGTAACGGCATCACGTTTTATTTGTAACGCCGTCTCCAGCCACTGTAGAGAAATTCTTGATCAATGTTGGTGTAGGTCCGTAGTCTTGTCCGTTTCTTCTCCAAATGAGCCCAAGTCACGTGTAATTCTTCCAAATGCCTTCCAAATGAGAAATACCTAAAAAGGAATGATTAAGTACCTATTTTGGGCATAAATGCATGATTTAGGAGGTTAAACGACCCCGAAAAAGTGTATAAAATAACACCTCATCACAGAGCGATTGCAAAATTTTATAAAGAGTGATGACATGAATGGTTCAGAACTGAAGTTGGTGATTACTGTTGTATATGAGTGATTCGAAATAAGACCAAAACAGGTTGAGCTTGCCCTTTAACAAGCTCGAAACTGAAGATAGATAACAATGTCACTTGCTGAAGCCTTTCTGTATTCTTTCTGTTTGATTACATGTAGTTTTTTCCCCGTTAAATTTGTAAATAATGTTACCCACGTTGCCTTTTGCAGAAAATGCTTTCGAAAATGAAAGGATTGGGAATGTTAACGCGTTTTCCATAGATGAGATGATATGATCGAGTGGATTACCGCATGTAAAGTGTAAGCTTTTACATGGTGTTTTGACTGCTAAGGGTCAGTAAATGAAGTAATAAGAAAAGTGATAGTGCTAAGAAAAATGATTTTTATTGAACTTTCTACTCAATAATTTACTTCGTGTTACCCGTTTGGAAGGAAAATTGGCTCACAGTTATATATTTATTTCTGCTTATTTGAATATATACTAAATGTTGACTTCATATCCTCACACAAAATAAACAGTAGACTTTAAACAATTATTTTATATATTTTTTTAATCCCACTTGATAACAAAGTGACTTAGTAACTAGACACATACCAACTTTCATACCTAAATCATATCTCTCACCTTTACTTAGAAATGCTACAGTATCGATTTTTTTAAGCGAAAATTACTTGAATGACCTATTTGAAAAAGTTTTTTCTTGCATAGACCTGCTTTTTTTTTCGTAAATGACCTTTTTAATCGCTACGAAATGGTAGTGATCTACTATTTGGACACGTGTCACACTCCGATAAGTTTTAAACATTTACCGAAAAAAAGTAGATCGCGCCCTATGGGTAGTGATTTAAAAAAAATCATCATTTTGTTTTAGGGTTTTGTTACTTTGGTTGATTTTATTTTTAAAAATCTTGATCCGGTCTAACTTTGCACATAAATTTGCATAGCGATATTTTTTTGTAATTTTTTTTGCTTATTTATATAATCTTTGATGAGCACTACATAGTGAATTTAAATTTATAAAAAATGCAAAGTGTGTCACTTAGAATTTTAAAAAAAAAATCAATACAATTGTATAGCTATGTTTTAGTAATTATAAAAGTTGTAATTGAAACCTTAAAATTAACGGTATTCATTAAAATTATTACAGCATGATAACCACCAGATATCTAGTAGAGTACATGGCCAACCTTTTTTAGACGATATAAAAACATAAAAACAACAACAAACAACGACATACATGGTTAGCAAACTTGTCTTAAGCAATAATGCTTTTACATGTCTCTATAGTTCGTCATCAGTTGTCGCTTTTCTTCCATGCTTCTTAGCAGCTCATCCTTGATGCTTTTCAAGTGTACACACTTTTTCATGTCCGCCCTTGTCATGCATCCAAGGGCGTACTTACCATAGTCGATAAGTGGGTGATCGTGCAATACCATCAGATTGTTAATTTCTACCCTACGATATGTAAACCTATCAGCAAAGCGATGCATAAAGCTAAAATTTGTTCCTCCAAAATAGCTTCTTCATCAATTGATTCTTGTAGTTTCGTAAGGACATTTAACCTAACTTGTTCTAGGTTACTGGCCATGGTAGAAAATGAGAACATACAATTAATAAGTTGTTTGAATGATAAAATTGGTTGTGAGCAAGAGTCCCCAGTTTGTGTGTGTATATATATAACATTTGTACTCAATAGTTATTGAATTTAAAAAGAATCTGACGAATTGACAGATATTTTCCTAAATTGCGCGTAATTTTAAGTGATAGACAGCATTGTCAGTGAGTTGTCTTATCTGTTGCAGTAAAAAACATGTGTGTTGTCAAATCATGTCCTAAATCGCGCGTAATTTTAAGTGATAGACATCATTATCAGTGAGTTGTCTTATCTGTTGCAGTAAAAAACCTGTGTGTTGTCAAATATGAATATTGTAAAATGTTCATTTATAAATAACATTGTCATTGAGTAGTTTTATTTGATGCAAAATGAATAACAAGCACTTTATTAAAAAAAATCATTGAAAAAATGAATACATAGTAAATAAACAACATAGAATCTAGTAGATTGGCAACCTTATTTAACACAATTTAGGAAAAAACAACAAACAACAACAACACACATGGTTGGCCTTGTGGTCTTTACCAACATCATTATATAGTCTATAATGCCATGTAGTTGTTAATGAAGTTTTGCTACATTACACTTTATCAATAGACTGAAATAGTCAAAAAGACTGACAAATCTCGTACATTTATAATAGATTTTCATGGATTGGTATTTATCAACTGTCATTAACTTGTTTTATTAAGATTGGAACTTAATTATTCAATTCATAGAAAAAAGGAACAAAATGTGTACATTGAACAGACTTTATTAATACATATTCAGTTACATGAATATTAGTACATATGATTCTTCAAATGTTTACGTTGAACTTCTTTTTATTTTTTCGTTTCTGCATGTGATGTAGATAGCTTAGATCTATCTTTGGTTCTTCCATAGAGGCATTGTTGGGAATCAGCACCGCGCTTAGATCTATCTTTGGACATGATACATTGGTTTCCTCGTCTTCAAAGTGTTCTTATTCCGCCCATTCAACCATTTGATCGAAAGTGTAATCATTTTGTGTTACCTGCCTTATAAGGTCTTCATTTTCACTTGAGTAGTCAGTTATGACATGGTTCATCATTTCTACCAAGCTAGCATTTGGGAAAATATATTTAGATAAAATTGACACCGATGTGGTCAATGTAAATTTCCAATTTGTACTACACTGAAGATATATCAAACATGACATGTATATCATAGTTGTTTCTAAGTTTTACGGCTATTAAAAATCCATTGTGCGGTATTTTATAATAAAGAGCATGAATCTTTGTACCCAAAATATTTAACAAATATTGTTTCAGATCTTCTAGTTTCATTTTTGGAATATTGATATTCATTGATCCACCCATGACGTACATCATGTTATTTGTGTCATCGAGCACCAATTGACCATTATTATGAACCACAAAATTGAAAGTGGTTTGTGTGTAGGGTGTATCAGGTTTTGTTTTATTAATAAAACCTAGTTCACCAAGTAATTCATAGTAATCAAACTTTTTATTCTTTCTTTTCTGCATTTAATGTAGATAGCTGAGTGATTCTTCTAGTTTGATTTTAGTTCCTTTAGAAATGACACCTGCAAAAGATTCTACCAAAGAACCATCGTTTAGAATCAACACCGTGCTTAAATCTATGGGATAATGAGAAACGAAAATCTGGAGCTTCCCAGCAACTTTTGCAATGTCATACATAATATTAGTATGATAATCATTCTTAGTTTGTTTCATACCTGATAACGTGTAGTTTGGTGGCAACATGTAATAAAGAGTAGTGAATCTTCTTGGTATTTTCCTTTTTAGATAGCTAACCATATCTTCAAAATCCATTTGAAAAACGTGAACATTCAGTACTGAACCATCTTGGTATGTTAAGGGGTTGAGTTTAAATTCTCTGTTGTGGTTTACATCGAACTCGAAAGTAGTATTTGATGACATCGACATTTTTGTAAAGTAATAATTGTTGATTGAAATAAATATGTTGAAAATATGTAGTTGTCTACATGTCTATGTATACTAATTGGACATCATAAAGTTAATAAGTCTTTCATGTCAGAATATATCATTTTATTATTGTTACACGGTAAAACAAGGAAATTACATGCTACAAACAATTATAAAAAACTTGTTTCTTACTAACTAGTCAAATAACTTTTTTGCACAAGAAGGTTTTCCTTGATTCTTTGTTTTCTTTGTCTCATCTTTTTGTTTCCCTTCGACGACCAGTGGGGATAGCTCAACCCGAGAAACGTACACATGTAGTCGGTTATGATGAGTATACATGAGTATCATGTCCCGCTCTTGTATAGCATCATCCAATGGTACAAGACCTGAACCAAAACTACAATTAGGTTTCTTTATATAAAGAAACGTTGGTGAGTTTTTATCGTAACCCAAACAGTTTGTTAATATTAATTTAACTTGATCTGTTAAAAATTTCTCCCACTCAACCGGATCTAATGTAGCAACCATCTCACCAACAAATTCTCTTCTATGCGGTCTATTGAACCTTCTATAATGGTGTAGTTGGACCTTAAATGTCATTTTTTTTAATTGAAAATGAAATAAAGAAATGTTTACTGTTGTTGTTCAAGTTGAACCACTAAGTATGTGGTTTATATAGTGTTTATTGTTTTTCATTCATGACAATAAATCGCGTAGAATACATAGTGATAAACATAGTGTCAGGGACTTGTCAAATCAATGTATATATTTTGTGATTGAGTTGTCCAATGTGTCATTGATTTGTCATATCCATATGATAAATCGCGTAAAATATATAGTGATCAACACAGTGTTGGGGACTTGTCAAATCATGACATAAATTTCCTAAAAAACTAAGTCTCAGCACAGTGTCTGTGACTAGTCAAGTCATTTATTTCTCATAATAATGTTTGTACTGATTGTCGTTACCCATTTTTGTGTGATGTTTACAGTATTTATAGCTACAAGGTTCAATTATAAATTTAGTGTTGATTGTACTAACATAATAAGTTTATTTGAAAATGAAATATATTACATCATTAAAATCAAACATTACAATTTAACAACAAATCAACAGAAATCATAAAAACATACAATTCTTTAAAACCCAAACGAGTTAAACCAACTATTTGAAGCATTTGTGTTCAGATCATCTAGATGTTGCGCCTCATATTGCTGAGAATTGTATTGTTCATACATTTGAGATGATTATGTGTGATGTCCATCGTATGCCTGAGATGTGTTTGTGAAATGTTGGTTGTAAGGTTGTGATTGGTATGGGGTTTCACCGTATTCTTGTGATGGGTATGTGGTAGCACCGTATTGTTGTGATGTGTAATGGTTAAAAGTATGGAAAGTGTTGTCGTGTTGTTGATTTTGGTCGTGGAATGATGGTTGGTTGTTTTGTGGCATTTCTTGATCATTTCGTGTACGTATGTTTACAGGCGGTTGAACGACAAAAGGCTTATTGCATTGATCGCGTCTGTGTCCCGCTTGTGTGCATCTGCTGCAATGTATTAGTCTTGGCTCCTCTCCTTGAGATTGTATACGGTTTTTATTTTTAGGACGACCGGGCTGTGGGTTGTCCATTCGAGGAGGAATAGCTTTCTGAATATTTTGCGGAAAATCCCATTGCGACATATTCCCTAGAAAATGAATTGATTCCGAATAAGTGCCTTGATATTTGGGTTTTTTAAACCAATCTGCTACATATTGGACACAATCCGTCAGACACATAAACCTTGTCACAGCTATTACGTGACCACACAGAATCCCTAAAAGCTGCCATTTACGACATTCACATATGCCTGTTTGTAAGTTCACTGCACAAATATATTGACCGTCTGAAACTTCGTACTAATATGGGTTAACACCTTTAACAACCCATGTCGCGCTTTTCATACTTTTTTAGCCACTTTGTGTGCTGCCCAATCAGTCATTTCATACGTCATATTTTCTACAATAATACATAAACAATAATCAATTACAGTAGTTGATATTGAAAAAAAAGTTATAGATTATGTGTTTTAAGAAAAATACCTGCCAGTTGTCGACGTTCATAGTACCATTCTTGAACCATCGCACGATACGTCTCTGCTAACTTTAACACAGGCTCTTTTCTATGTATTACACTTTTAGCATTGACAGACTCCACACTATTCGATGTCATATAATTATAACAAACTAGAGGGCAATGCGCTCTTGACCATCTTTGTAGACCAGCATCACAAAGCTTCAGGTATGCATCAGGCTGTAGCATTTTTAGTTTGCTCATGCTGGTTGCAAACTCTTCTCGTGTATATGCCTTGCATATTTTCCAGAATAAACCTTTTCATTTTTGGTTTTTCAAGGATAGGTTCATCATAAGATGACGACAACAAACAGCATGAAATGCTAAAGGGAATTCATTTTCTACTGCCAAAGCTATAGCAGCATCCCTATCAGATATGAATAACAAATTCGGGTTATCACCAATGCATTCTCTGAGTACAGATATCCACCATGTCCAACATGGACCTGTTTCCCCTTTACATATACCAAAAGCGATTGGCACAATCTGATTGTTTCCATCCATGGCCACAGCTACAAGATTTGTTCCCTTGTATAGACCCTTTAAATGCGTTGCATCGATCATAAGCACAGGGCGTAGATAATTGCGGAATGTACGAATTTGGAATAAAACATTATAAACATATGAATCTGTAATAAAACAAATAAAACATTTTAGTATGTGTGAGCGTAACTTACCGAAGCACCAATGGCAATGAATAGCATCTCAAAAACTCTGTTTTCATCTATTTTGATATGTGTTACTGTACCTTCGTTTTTTCGTTCTATAGTAAAACAATAATATATGAGCATTTCAAAAGCTTCATAGGGTGAACCCCTTATCTGTTGTATTGCATAATCCTTCCTTCTCCATGCTTGTTGGTAAGATATATGAATTTTATATTCTGACAAAATATCTTGTTGTATATCTTTCTCTTTTAAAACACGCGACCTATCTTGTAATTTTTCATTGAGAATGTGAGCAATTACTTTTTTGTTTGCATTTCGATGGTTAGGATATGTTTGAGTTTTGGGACACATGTGAACATCATCAAGATGTGTAATGTGATAGTTTTCTGTATTATCTCAAAGTCTAGCACGAAGCTTCCAATGACATTGTTCAAAATTATAGCATTTTAAGTGAACCCAAAGATAGATCATTGTTGATAAAAGAATTACTGTTAATATTATTATTCAAAAGAGATGAGTTTATGTCTTGATTAGATGGGACGGTGTTTGCAAAAGATATTGGTTCAAAAAAATTAAAGAACATGTTTTTTGATTGTTTTGCCGTTGAGAAACAAACAAATGTGCAAATTCATCTTTGGAATTACAAGCAGATGCTACAAAAAATTGTACCTCAGCGTCGTCTGTGATATCAACATTACAGTCAAATGACTAGAGCTTAAACGATAAATTTATTTGAGAATTTTATTTAAATTTGAATTTCTTCATCATCATTTCATGTAAGCTGGAGTACGTCAAATCTTCTGACATTATGGCACCTCGTTGTGTTTCATTATAATGAATTAAGCACTTGAAGGTTCTTAGATTTGAATCCATTAATCAATTTTATGATTTAGTTTATGATGTTATCACCTCATGTTAGTTTGAATATATATATAGTAATTGAAGAGTCATTGTAATAAGTAAAAGAAATGTCATAGTAATTTAGTAGATCACTACAATGGTGAAGTGATCAATATGTTGTTAGAGACTTGTCTAGTCAATGTTTGTATAAAACAAAAGAAATGTCATAGTAATTTAGTAGATCGCTACAATAGTGAAGTGATCAATGTGTAGTCATAGACTTGTCTAGTCAATGTTTGTATAAAGCAAAACAAAAATGTCAGAATTATTATGAAATGAAGTCTACTCATATATTCATGTATTTATACCCAATCAAAAAGTATACAACCAACATAAAATCTGTTACTCTTATATTCAAAAAGTATACAACCAACATATCCTATTTTGTTACTCAATTCACACACTTCTATTTTCATCATCAAAATCCTCTACCATTTTCTTTCTTACTTGTTTACAATGTCCGATTACTTACCTTTTGATATCCAAATGAAAATCATGAACAAATTGCCTGTTAAGAGTTTACTAAGGTTCCGTATGGTGTCAAAGTCATGGAAGTTTACAATAGACAGTAACATCTTTGTCCGTGAATACGCTTCTCGTCAATGTGCAATGTGTTGTTTTATTTTAAAGTATGATATGGGTAACGAACGGGTTATGTGTTCTGTAGATGGACAAATGTCCTTTAGTTGGCTAAATACAAATTTTCCACAAACATATCTAACACCAATTTCCACTTCTGAGGGGGTATGGTGTTTTTCATTTGGTCGTCATGTAGGTGCAATTCTTTGGAACCCATCTATAAGAAAATTTTCTAGAATTGAAGTCCCTTACATAGCCAATAGGTTCCAAATTAATAAAATAGTTTGGGGTTTTGGTGTCCGTCCTGACACGTTAGACCCAATAATAGTTAATATTTCTATGCCATTTTACAAAGACGGACTGTGGCATGTGTTATTGTATACTTTGAACTCAGATACATGGAGAGTACTTGGGAATGCCCGTTTGCCCCGTATCGGTATAAGAATAAAATGATCGTGGGGAGTAGCAGTTGTAGGTAGTTGTATTTTCTGGGGTTGTTCTAAAACAATTTATAATGATGATGGTTCTTCTTACAATCTATATATGCTTGTTTCTTTCGATTTGATTAACCACCGATTTCATGTTTTAGACATACCTACTCAGTTAAGAAACGACCTTCCAGTTCCATTCTATATTTCCAAGCTAGGAAACTCTCTTGTGATTTCAGGAAATCACATTGACAATGATGAGAACCGGTATATTTGTGCATGGTTGTTAGAAGTCGAAGCTGCTGTTGTAACCTCCTTGATAGGAGGATCATATTGCTCCCCTATTTCTTGTCCCCCCAACCTAACGGCACACACAAATGTGTGTGAGTGTGTGTGTATCTTGTCATATAACTCACATTCTCATTCATTCAAATTCACATCCTACACACACAAAAACACTTCTCTTGTGCTTTCTCTCCCTAAAACACACGAACAAACACAAACTCTTACAAAAATCATACATTTTTCATTTTCAATCATTTACATTTGAAGACAAGTTGATTGTTATTTCATCCGGGTATTTTATAAAACAACGTTTGGGTTGTTTTTAGTTCTAATCATCTTTCGTCACGTTTTACTTTTGCATTTGTATGATCATTCCGAACAAGGTGTACAAAGCGGATCGTTGTGTAAATCATTACCTATTTTTCTATAAAACTACAAGTCTCAAAATTTAATCTTTTTATTTTTAAATAGAAGAACATAAAAAGTAGTTGTACTTTTGTGCATAAAAGTCTGTTGTGACTATTTTGATATATATTGTTATTACTACGGTTATATCATTTATTAAGAGTTATCGTATGTTGAGTTTAAATATTGTTGGTGAAGAGATTAAATTAGATGTTGGATTTGTTGGAAGCGTAAATTGAAATTCGAAGAGGTTTACGTTTAGAACGGATTTGTTGCGATATTTGAGGTGTTGTCGAAAATAGATCGGATATTCTTTCGAGTCAATAAAAGATGTACTTTGTAAAACGGATATTTTCACGAGTCGAGGTTGATAAAAATAGAAAGTCAATATTTTTAGAAAGGTCATGCCAAAATTTCATAAACTTTATAAAAGCGTCGAAAAATATACTTTTATTATCAAACTTATGATAAAATGAAGAATAACGTAAAGTGTCGAGTCTAGGTCAACATTTACGGTTATCGAGTCAACTTTGGTATGTCGGGTCACTAAAAGACGAAATACACTAAAAGACAAAATACACTAAAAGATGAAATACTTTCAAAGATGTTTTAAAGTGTCGAGACTTGTCAAAACTTATAACTTTCGAAAGTACGTTTGAAAAGGATACGTCGTGTCTACTCATGCTCGGATGATCAGCTCTTGCGTTAAGCGTTATTCGTTGTACATCATTCTTAAACTACGACTATATGATTAGGTTGTCGCTAGGACCGTGAGATCCGTCTTCATTTAACTGATTTCCTTTGATCCACAACTCGCATAAGGTGAGTTCATAGCCCCACTCTTTTACTCGTTTTGAATAAATGTTTTATAACTTGGGGTGAGAGACATTGCTTGTTTTTAAAACTAGACACAAGTACTACACGTGAGATTTCCTTGTTTACATATTGCCTAAGTAGCATTTATACCACTTATTGCTCGAACTATCATGAACTGTTAATTTCTTGACCGGATGACCGGTTGAGAGAGCGCGAGTGAATAAATTGATCTATTAGGACCAATTATCCCTATCCGGGTGAGTATCGCTCACTAGTTCGAGTTGTCTAAGGACTAACGGATATATGTCATGTCGAATCTAGTTAGGTGGTCTTTGGTCAGATACCTGGAAGGGAAAGCAATCATTTGGCATGTTATATGCTACGTTCAGAATTAGCTTCGGTGTCATGAGCTTAGTGCAACGTAAATACCTCTTTATGTGAAGTTGTATCTATTATAATTGTTGCATACGTTTTGAAATCTTGTGGTCCACTATAACAACATTTGAACTAAACCTATGAATTCACCAACTTTATGTTGACGTTTTAAGCATGTTTTTCTTAGGTGCTTAGCATGGATGTCGTTACTTGACTTATGTGAAGTCTATTTGCATGTATCGGTTTACCAGAGATTTATCTATGTCTTTAAATACCGTTGTTGAACTCATTTAAGCTTCCGCGTATTGTCTTTTAAATCCTTTAAATTTGATCGATGTAAAACTTATTATTATTTTAAATTTACGCAACCGTGTTTATTTTCAAAACATACCCTTAGAAGTCGTTCTTTATGCTTTGTACTTGAGATGCTCAATAAAGTCACGCCTCCAGACACGTATTCCGTCCAGGGCCCGTTTAGGGGTGTGATAGTAAGCCAATGGACTTCCAAGTTGGGGATAAAGTTATGCTTAAAGTTTTGCCTTGGGAAGGGGTCGTACGTTTTGGAAAACGAGGGAAGTTGAACCCTAGGTACGTTAGACCGTTTAAGGTGTTGGAAAAGGTTAGATCCGTTGCATACAAGCTTGAGCTTCCTGAAGAGCAGAGCAGGGTTCACAATACATTTCATGTATCCAACCTGAAAAAGTGCTATGCCGACGAACCATTAGTTGTTCTGTTCGATGGTCTTCACTTTGATGACAAGCTTCAGTTTGTCGAGGAGCTAATAGAAATTATGGACCGTGAAGTTAAAAGGTTGAAGCAAAGCCGTATTCCAATAATCAAGGTTCGATGGAACTCGAGGAGAGGTCCTGAGTTCACTTGGGAACGTGAAGACCAATTCCAAAAGAAATATACACACCTCTTCACAAAGACCACTCCGTTGTCAAGTGTCGCATCTTAAGTCTTGAGGACAAGGCTTACTTAACAGGGGGAGACTATAACACCTCGTGTTTTAGGGTCATTGTTCTTCGTCAATAAATTTACTATGTATTTTTAGTATTGTACGCGTTTGCTTTTAAATCGTAATCGTTAAGTTAAATCGCGTAAGCTAAAAATGATCATTCAACGTAAACGGGCATCAAACAATTAAATGTTTACATCAAGCAAGTGTTAGATAATTATTTGGAGGATAATTATTAACATTGCATATTTTATTTTTATTGGTTACGTAAAGTGTTTACGTTTCGCGATAAAATACGTTTAGGCATATCCGGAACCACCAAAACTTTTCTACGCTTCAACAAATACCTATTTTTTTATATCCAATGCTCAGTTTTATAAAACTTTACCCATGGTTGTTATTTGGGTCGTCCCACTTAAAAGGAAGCAAACCAAGACTTACAATTTCAAAGTTATACATTATAAACAAAAACTACCACTTATAAAAGTGCAAGTAATACTTTCATTTC
>BQNB010081688.1:0-29551 GCA_026074375.1 Tanacetum coccineum
ACACGTGACTTGGGCTCATTTAGAGAATAAACAGACAAGACTACGACTCTACACCAAGAACCATGAAGAATTATTTACTTAGAGCCTGGAGACGACATCGCAACCATAAAGTGACGGCGTCATGACATTCATGGTGACGGCGTCAGAGATTCAGCGACGGCGTCAAGACGTGGCCGACTTAAAGTGGATCTAGAACCATCTACGTGGCAAAGGCGTCAGGAGTATAAAGCGACATCGTCGCAGCGATATCTCTATATATACAAAACTGATTTTAGGGTTTTAGTGTGTAACTTTGTATAACTTTAGGGAGACGAACCCTAGCTTTTGTACAGCTTCATATGTCATTTTTAGGGCCTCAAAACCCTATTGTACTACCTTGGATTCATGTTTTAATTCAAGTAAGGTTATTTATTTTTAATCATTCAATATGTCTATGTGTTGTGTGATTGATTTATCTTCTTGCTTTCATTATAACATGCGAGGCTAAACCCACATTTGCATTTGCTTATGATTGCATGAAAGTCAGATTGTAGATCCTATTACTGTTGCTTCTTGTTGATGAATGTGCACGTTAGGCTTTAGAAAACCAGCTTTTGTCTGTATCGCTGCAGACACGTCTAGGGAAACGCGAATGCGTAGAAAGGATACCATTGGGTAACAGTCTTCATACTACCTTGCCATCTTATATGGTTGATCCCTCTTAAGGTATTTCACACGCATTTAACATACTCTAAGGGGCCTTGTAATAGTCTTCATACTACCTTACTTGTGTGTTGCCCTAACAGAATATTAAATAGACTACATGTTCGTGTAATCCGTTCATGACCTAGGAAATACTTACACAGATCATCACAAGTGTAATAAGGCAACATGATTAGGAGAAGCAATCTAACAAGTAGTGCATGATTAAATAAATACATTCAATTATCATAAAGTTATCACCAGTAGCTTAGATTAATTAGTTTAGTTAATAGTTAAACAAACCAACCTCTTCCATAAAACATAAAAATACAAAAATAATCTTCCCTCAACCCCTAGAATTATGTTAGACCGTGATCAAGCCTTCCCAACCTATTCTCCTAGAGAACGATAACAACCCCCGAGTCTTGCATATACTACTACTACAACGGTTAGGTACTCTGCCTAGGGAGTTGTAAAACTTCGTGTAGAAGTCCTACGATGACCGCATCAGCTACTCGAGTGTTTAACATTGACTACATACCTTGCCTTTTTAAGATTATCTATGAGTTGGATAAGACGATACATGCATACTTATTTTTTTAATAGTTGTAAACCAAATTATTTATCGTATCATTAACATATTACTTATTATTCTCTTTACTCCCTCCGTCCTAAAATTATTGTCCCACGATAAAAAAACACAAATTTTAAGAAACGGGCATTTATTATTGCTTTCTTTTTTTTACTTTTTAATAGAATGACAGTTTTAATTCTTAACTAATTAATTAAAGTTTTTTTTAAAGTTTGTAATAAAAGTATTAAACTTGAACCAACTTCTCTATATATTTTTAATAGTGAACAATTAAATGAGACATTACAAAAAGGAAACGTAAGACGATTTGAGAGAAAGAGAATATAAAACAATAAAACATAGGAAAATGAAATGTATGCCTAAAACATGTTTGTGATCGTTGTTGTTTATTAATTTATTAACGCTCGATACATTTCTTCAAAAATCCCGTGATTTCACATATAGATGCGGTAAATAAAGATAACCATTTATTTTTCGCTTTCTAAAGACTTGCTTTTGCTTTAATGCTAATAAAACAGACATGTTCTTAAGACCATAGAAGGATAAGATCAATACGCCGTATTCCAATGGACTCAATTACGACGTATTCAAGATATGGATCAATTATAATAGATTCTGGAATGATATCAAGTGTGGTCCCTACTTGAAAAATCCCCAATACGCCATATCAACACAAGGATACGCAGTTCCAAAGACTTACAGACCTTATAAATAGGAAAACTCAAAAAACTAGTTTTATATGTTTTTTACTCTTAGTGTTGCTAAATCATATTCTCGATACCTAAAACTACATATTTGATTTTTCAAAGGACAGTAAAAAGACCAGGTAAGAGGTTCGAGCACGCTATCAAATTCCATAGGGGAATACAACGTATATTCCGTATTACTTTAATAATCATTCTGCTTTTGGTATCATTCGTTAACTCGTTTTGTTTTCTTGGCTAAACTAATTGCTCTTGTATTTATTATTGACAGTTTGAAGGATTATACCGTCGGCTATTAGCATTATTATGAAGATCTGCATTGTTTGGTATGTGTTATCTCGAATTTCTTGTTTATCGTTGAGTGCTTATTTGTTTATCAATTTATACTTGTTTATGCGCTTTTATATGTGACCTATCATTCAACTGGATCTAGTGAAGCGGACCAAGCAGATCTAGAGTCCGGGAGATGCTCTCCATATAGTAATCTATACATCTAGAAAATAAAAATCATAGTTACACAAAATATTGTCCTTTTTAAGTATTTTTTGTGTTCTAGGATACGCTATAGGGATAAATATCTTTATTGGTTATTAACAACGGTTTATTGTTGTGTTGGGCTAACAGGGGCCATAGATAATGCTACAAGTAACGTTTCGGATTCATAGGTATAGGTTGGACAAGTGGACTATTATGTGTATAATTTTCATGTAGCGGTAAGTGGGTAAGTCTCTATGGAGCATAGGGTTTAACATAAGATCACCATTTGCTTTAATCCCTAAGATAGATTATACTTAGCAAAATAAGATGCTTTATGCGGATGCTTTAATTGTGACAGGACTTATTGTGTTTAGGTCTGAGGATGATGTAACGCCTAAGGTTTACGAAATGATATGCCAATCGTCGCAGAAGAAATTTTCATTGCACTATAAAAACTACCCACGTTCTAATCGGATTAATAAAGTTAATACGGTTTTCTTATCATAAAGCTCGGAACCGCTCTTTCATCTTTTTGTTAATAGCTTGTGTGGTTTAAAGTGACTTGAATTGATTATTAGACAACCAACCAAACGCGGTGCCAGTCTAACAGGCTAAATAAACCCCCTTTTCCCTTTAGATAAGATTTTAGACTGAACATAGGTTTACATTAAGCTTTAGTATAGAATAGAATTATACATAGTTAGATAAATAAGATATTAATTTAAATTGATAGATTTAACTCGCTTTTTAAGTGTTCGACCACACCTACTTACCACAAAACTAATAACCGATCGACTACATGCCGTTAAAGTGTTGTTTTTAGTTTAGTCGGCAAAATATAAATTTAAAACCTGAATCATCTTAAATATGCCATACAACGACAGCACATCAATGTAACTTCAAGAGTTTGTATATTCGAATCTAAATGGGTTGAATACGAATTTGTATATTCGAATATAAACTTTTAAACGTACATGTACCTTTTGAATCCAAATCATTGATGTATAGGTTAATAAAGATGTAAGTTTAAAGTGTGTATTTTATTTATGCATAAAAACCACATTTTCAAATAAGTTGAATATATTAAAAATGGCTGCAATGGCTAGAGGATGTTGATAAGGGTTATTTTGTCTTTTCAATTAAAGGTGTAGGCTGAGTATGTATTATGATCTGTTGACCGAAAAACATTGTTAAGTTAAATGACATATCTTTCGTAGTGAGGAGCATATAAGTATTCTCGGGAAAAAAGTAAACATTAAGCATAAATTACCTTTACCCTAATTGAAAGCCATGTAAAGTTATTCAAAGTAAACACACTCAAATTTGGTCCATTATTGTTAAGTTTAGTCTCATTTTATTCTACATTTACAATCATCAGGCACTTTTGGGCCTGACGTTTGGACTGGTGTTGGGCTTGTGGTGTTGGGCTTGCGTCGTGCCTGTACGTGTGGAAGGGCTCGGTATAAACCATTTTTTTTTAAACCCGACTCACTAACGCAACTCGATCGGAAACCCTATATAATTTCTGTCCAGAATATATACCAAACATTATATTTTATCTCACGAACTGTAAACAAAAATTTCACAACAACGGCCAATAGTCGACAACATAAACAAACGAAACAAATCTCGTTGATACACGCTTAACTGGACTCAACTAGCTAACCTAAAAAGAGGCCACAAATCTTTGGTTTTCATTTTCTATAGTGAACAACCAATCACACAAGTAAATGTGATCAGAAAAGTTGACAATGGAATTTAATTATAAAAATCGCCTTTCTCGTAAAATCAATAATAGGAAAACCTCATATCTTACCCGTTTTACATAACGGACTGACTGAGGTGTGTAAACGGTTCATGTATTAGGGCCCATATTTAATGGCGTGCTTCCATGTTTAATAAAATTAGTAGACATAACATTGGATGGTACCCAATAAGATAGAGAGAAGTCCAAAAATATTGAGAGGAAAGAGGTAGTTTATATACGGACTAAACACTAACATTACAATTAATGTTAGGGATTTTGTTTATAAGTTATCTTCACAATTTCTTGAGGTGTTTTCTGTGTCTTTTTATTATCGAAGACATCATATATTTGTTTCGTATCTTTATTCCATAGTTTTAATATTATTTTTTTTTGTAATCTTAATTGCAATATTAGTGTAAACTTTTTGTATTATATTATAATATTTTAGGGAAATAGAGCCTATTTTATATTATGCCTATGGGGACATCAAAAAATTGTGAGACCAATGTTAACAATTCATTAGCTGATACTACTCTGCTGTTTTGGTCTGCATATTTGTTTCTATTACCTCTTATTGTTTTACAAACATCTATTTAGCTACAGTAAAGTGGTATGCACTAGACAATACTTCATCCACTATTTCATCCTATTACATACAATCTAAAAAAAACACGTCATTTCACTTTACATCCAAACATAGCCACAAAGGCTACAAAGAATACCATCGAGCTCCCCGTGAAAATGTCGGTTCTTTTCGATTGACCCCATTCGGTTGGTGCAAAACGAATGCTTATTCCAGAACTTCAGTCACGAGGTTCCAAACCAACACCTCAAGATTCTTAAATACTTGTGGACTCACTTGAACCTTGACAGTTAAAAATAGGGAAAGATCGCGCCTGCGTTTATTTCTAATTTTCCTCTGTTGCGATAAGCTAGCAATTGGCCTGAAACGACTTCCTGCAGGATCCATCATCACATGAGAGGATCTTACTACTGTTTCCTTGCTAAATTTTTTATCGAGAAGGGACGCAAAACTCCACATAGATTTCCTGATGTTCCAACAAACATCATGGAGAATCTCTATTAGAAGCACGGGAATCGTTTCCATGGACTACTACAAAAAAGTCCATCAGAATAGGCATCGACCTTGGTCAAATCCAATTTTTTATGACCATGTTAATCCCGTCATAAGACTAACCATTGACCAATTTATCGGTGGTAAGCTTTGTAAAGAAAACAAGTAATCTTTGGTATGAGATGGGAAGGAACTTAGTGAGAGAGAGTGGAAGGAAGGATGTATTCTAGAGAGAGAAAGTAAGAAACATATAATTCATAAGTGAAAATAAGAATACAAAACCACAAAACACCTTTTATTTGTGGAGAGGATTATTTATAAATTAGTGATGTGCCGGTTGGGCCTTGGCCTGCATGGGCTTTCCATGGGCCTTGGACTAACTAGCCCACTAAGTTTCCAAATATTGCTATACGAGCCATCTACCGATATCTATGAAGTGACCGAGACTTTTCTAGGAATTTCGTATTCCTAACAATCTCCCTAAGGGTGTGTCACTTAATGTTAACAAAAACTTAAACACTGATACTATGCCGAGTCTTTCATTCTTGTGCTCGCAAACTTGAATTTCTTTACTTTTCTTCTTCTTCAGTGAATAATGTTTAGTGATCTTGCTTTTAGCCGGAGCACATTCCTTTTGATTATAACTTTTATGTGCATATGTGATCTTGAGCACTTGTGATCAGCATTCCAAGACTTAATCCTCATTTTTTTCCATCTTGTAAACTTTTCCATCTTGTGAACTTCTGGACCGACATGCTCATACTTTTCTTGATTTGTTGACTTGAAAAGCTTTAATGTTGCATCTTTCTTGAAATTCATTAACTTTAATCACTTGTCACTTCGAGACAAGACGTTCGGTTTCAGAGATTAGTGACGGAAACCTTCTTTGAAATTCTTTGATTTTAATACTTTGTCACCTTTATGGAAAGATCTTTTCGGTTTTCCAGAGTAGCGGAAGTATTAAAACTTGTATTTGAGCTGAGCCTGTTCAATGATTGTATTTATGTTTGTCGGTTGGTTATGAGCATGTGGCTATTATCTTGTGAGTAAGCGAGGATAACATAGTACTTCACCATCATTTTAAAGTTTCCTGTAATAAAAAATGTTAGCAATAAAGCGAGGGGGACGAATATGGCGTTATCATTCGCCGGTGTTTGGTCTGGAGTAAAATCCTTCGAATTTTCGGTTAAGGATTCTGATCTGTGATCAGGTAGATTCAATTAAGAAAAATATCCTTGACAGGATTTTCATGCTGAGTATAGAATCTTTCTATCAATGTGTATTAGATTCATCCTAAAACTCTGTTGTTCTCATTATCGGAAACGTCTCAATGCAGACATCACGATAAATAGCGAACCAGCGAGTTACTATCTCACCGATTTTGTAGTAAAAAATTGATTTGAAAAATCATCGACGTGTCACTTGCTAAAGTGGTTTTGGCTGAAACATCGTGAGTGTTAAATCATTTCTAAATTCATCATTCAATCGTCATTTCATTAACCTGGAAACAAGTTTAATTCTATTATAAATCGCACCATCGTTTCTTTCCAGTTGTCACAAGTTTGATTCGTATAGAATTGCACAAGTCACCTACCATGAGTCTGTTATGATGTCGGCTTTCAATAGGATTTACCATCTTCATGGAATGATATCACTCGATATGCAGGCAAAATCACAAGGATGAATGGTGGACTCTCCCGTCTACTATATTTCTTGTTATTCAACATTATGTGATTTAGAAGCTTAAGTTGACAAGTATCCTAATGTGATTTATGGTCTTATGATCTATTTTGGCTCTAGACTCAATATGCACTGTTGAATTTATAGTGATCGAAGGCTTAGAGCAGACTGACACCTTTTCAATATCAACGAACTCGGAGTGAGAAGTCAATAGAAAATGCTATGTAATCTCGTTGAGATATGTTACAAGAGTCTTTTGAGAGACCTTGAGTAGCTAGGGAGGGTTATGCATAGCGCCACTGGGTCCATGACTATCTTCAATGTCAGACAACATCTTAGTGTTTCCGACAGATTATGTATTGACCCGGTTTTTCCCTAAGTATATGGAGGGATTCTTTCTTTACGCCCTTTATCCTTATATTTCTTTTTCATTCTTCAACCCGTTCAATGCTTACCGAGGACTTCTTAACTAACACCTGTTGGGTGTGTTCTAGTGTTAGCTCCATCTCAGTCGGATTATTCATGATTCTCATTTTCATCCTTTTGTATCATACCTAAGGACTTCTACACTAACTAGTGGATATCCCTGGGTAGATCCCTCCGGTTCTGGTTGGATCATGGGATTTTTTATACCTATACCTAACCACCTTATAACTCCATTAATGTAAGTACATGGTCGGTCTTTTTGGGTATTCCATCACGATAGAACCAAAATCATTGAAAATTCAATAAAAGTGTTTTGATATAAATTTCAAAGATTTACACTTTGGAGCTGTTTTTTTTATCATCATCAAAAGCTTCCCTTAACTTGTGCATCGTAATCGTAGTAAATGTAAGTGTGGTGTGCTTGAAGTCAATTTTTATTGATAACATCTTTTATACAAGTTAGATCCAGGTTAATCGCATTTTCTCCCCTTAACCAAAATGTTATCCCCTTGATATTTTGGATATCATTTGTTTAACCTTTTGGGGAAATATGTTCTATTGCTATCTTATATAAGGAACATTTAATTGTCCCACCTCAATGTCATGAGGGTTATATATGTTAGTGTGAGTACAATAAGTTGATTTTTTGAATTAATAAGAAATTCTTAAAATTTTTGTACTCGAGCAACTCTTTAATCATCACATTAAAGTCTTTATATAATATTTCAAATTCATTGTTTATTATATTCGAGATTTGACTTGAATGATGAGAAATCTATGATGAATCATATGGTCCTTTATAAGCAGCCGTAGGTCTCCTTTTCGTATAATTCTCCCACCAACAACATTTTCTAAGCTCCTCATTCAACCCTCGTTATTTCAAGTAGTTTTTCAATCTGATCTTTTCTCTGTCAAGCTCTCTTCGACATTGCTTCAACTTTCTTTCCAATTTTCGAAGTCTTTGCTTTCATACTCTTCGAGATGAACAGATTTAGATATATATGTAACTTGAGCTTATGAGGTTGGTGATGTCGGTGTTGATGTTGTCTTAGCTTCCCCATTAAACCGCAACTTATTTTCTTAGTTAGATTTCAATACTTTCTTGCAAGCCGCATCAAGCAGTCTTGATGTATAATGCACCAGATATCCAAAGTACACGAATTAACCTTTCTAAGAACTTGATACCGAGAAACACCAAAAGTCATTAAGTCTGGAATGAGTTGCAATTTTCTGCTCTTCAGGATAACGTTTTGATATAAATTTGTTAACACAAAGTCAACTAAGTCCCGGATATCACAGTTATTCCAATTAGTCGAAATATTAATAACATAAGTCAACAAGTCCTTTAAATTACTCATTTCTTTCTGAAGAATATTGACTAACTTAAGGTAATCATCATACCTATGTGTACCTCTTTTTATCTGCATATTCTACTCATTTTTAAGAATAGCTTAGAGATTGACCCGGGTTGGGGTAAAACTTTAATTGGAATCAGACAAAATTTCTCACGTTGTTAATTAATTATATTCCCAACAATCTCCCCCTGGGGACTCAAATGATGCTTATTGAATAATGGCGAGAATGTCTCTTCCACCATGAGATTTGAATTAGTGCACCCGAAAGATGCAAAGGCACTAATAAGATTAAAGAAGCTTGCCTCAAAAGAAATACAGCTAACCTCAAAGAGGGCTAAGGACACTATCGATTATAAATTACTCTTCACCCTTGTGGTTTCGACACTCAGAATAAGCAACCTTATAGGCACACATTTTCAAAGTTATTGTTGAAGAGATTAATAAGCATTAAATATAGTTCATGAGGATATCAACTTCAAGGCATTTAAAACTATGAAAGATTCCAAGCAATTCCTAAGTCCTTTTACAAACTATAAGGGTATGTGGCAATATTGGTCGTTTGTAGTTTAAAGCTGAATTCATAAGTGTCAACGTGCAAATAAGTCCATAAACCTTTTAATCGACTGACATTAAAGCGCTTGTAGTTAATATATTTGATCCGTCTTATTAAAACTTTATCCGTTAATTCCCTGTGACTTATTTTGAAAGACCCGTTTTAATTGATTATTTGATGACGATTTCTCCCCCTCATTATTGACAGTTTCTATTTTAAATAGAGATGTTTGTCCAATGTTGAGTGGTTCGAATTGTCTTTGAAATAATCTTTTTTGTGATTACTAAAAATTACTGATCATCGTGAAGACAACTTTTTACAAACCAAAAAAGATTTCTCTTATTTTGACACATTACTACTTATGGTAATATAGGAAGCTCAGGGGTGTGATGCAAAGTTAATCCAAAAGCCTTTGCGTTGGTAATAAGTTAGGACCATTGCCTGAGTAAAATTCTCGTTAAGAGGTCAAGTTTCTCTTTTTGACGGATTTATTGCCTTTTAAGATGAGTCCGGCTGGGGTTACTATCTGAAATAATAGCAATGGCATTTGAACATGTTTTGAAACCTGTAACTTCTGCTCAGACTTCATTTACAGCCTCGTATCATTATTGAATGACATTTCTAAGACCGTAAATGTTATCAATTTTCAGAAGACATGCCTTTATTACCTCTTTTTATATTTTTTCATTTTTTAATTTTTTCTTTAGTTTTATAGATTTTATATTTTTGTATTTTGTTTTTATAAAAGTTTTCTAAAAATGAAAATCCTTTTTGGTTTTTATTGTTTATGTATATAAACATATGATACGTTGATATGTGAATAAGACCACCCACTAGTACGATGGAACGATTTTGGGTGTAACATGCGGTAGCAACTGCTTCTGCCCATAAGAATAACGGAGCTTTTGCATAAATCAACATTGTGCGGGCAGCTTCAATTAGCGTACGATTACGTCTTTCAACGACACCATTTTGCTGTGGAGAGCGAGCAACAGATGTTTCATGAGAGATGCCAACCTTCTCATAATATTCACGCAAAGTTTGATTAACAAATTCAGTTCCATTATCTGTTCTGATTCTTCGGACAGGCACTTTAAGCCGCACTTGGATCATCTTGAGAAACTTGATTATGAAATCTGGAGCTTCATCTTTTGACCTTAAGCACTTAACCCATGTAAATCGAGAGTAATCATCGACAATGACGAGGATGTACTTCTTTCCATTAACACTTGCGACACGCATTGGTCCACAAAGATCCATGTGCAAAAGATAGAGTTTTTCTTGGTTGGTGTCTTCAGATTTAGGTTTGTGGGGTTTCTTCTTGCTTTTGCCCATTGCACATGCAGAACACAGATGGTCCTTTTCAAACTTTAGCTTAGGAAGACCTCGAACAAGACCATGTCTAGCTAAATGGTTGATTGCACCAAAGTTCAGATGAGACAGACGTCGGTGCCATAGCCAGGACTTAGTCTTTGAGGCCTTTGACAAGAGACATATAGGAGAGGACGCCATCATATCTCCAAGAGACAGAGTATACAGATTGTTTCCTCGAGATCCGGTCAATAGATCGACACCTTCTAGATTACGAATGAAGCAGGTGTGTTGACGAAAAGCAACTTCAAGGTTCGAATCACAGAATTGCCCAACGGAGAATAAGTTGTGTCCAAGTCCTTCTACGTAGTAAACCCTTGATATCGTAACATTCCCAATCTGATAATCACCATATCCCAATATCTTTGCCACGTGATCATTTCCGAATTTGATGGTACCCAAAAATTTATTGACGGAATTAGTGAGCTGAGAGTGATCTCCAATCATATGCTTGGAGCAATCGGAGTCCAAATACCAGAGAACAATTTGGACCACCTGCAATCATCAAGAGAGGAAGATGAAACATCAAAAACTATGGATCCCCAAGATTGATTAGGTTCCTTTTTGTTAGCAGATACAGATTTAAGAACCTTAGATTTGCTAACAGAAACATTAGTTTTGGATTTCCTAGGTTTCCTTGAGTAAACCAATGTTACGATAGGCTTAGGTGTTTCATTTTCTAAAGCAGTTGGTTTCCTAAGAGGCACTTCAGTAGTTGTAGGAATCCTAGTTAAAGGGCACGCATTTCCTACTATAGTGAAGGTCCGACCAGTAGGTCTCCAGATATATCCAATATTTGTAAACATCTTTCCTGTTGGTTTCCAAACTTTTCTCTTTGAACTTTTCTTAACAGATTTAGATTTAGTACGAGCATTCACATCATTGATAAAATCAAGAACACATAAATCATGATTATCAGAAAGCATGCAACCATTACACTTAACACATAAAGGTTCAAAATTCTCATTAAGCTTGGAATGCTACACATTTGCATTTCCTTTAGGTTCAACAAAGCAATTCTTATTTCTCAAACTAGATTTAACTGTCCTAGGGTGAGCTTCTACTTTATTCTTCTGAGTACTACTTGGTGTTCGCTGAATCTTATCTTTCTTTGTATTGCCTAAAGGCTGTGATCCACTAGCACTAGTAGATGTTTTTACTCCTGTAGAAGACAATATAGGTTTGTTAGAAACTAGGTTTGATGAAGAAGTTGTTTTTGTGTTTGTGTTTCCTGATGATGTGACGGGCTTAGTGAATTTAACTCTTTTGTCCTTGTTCTTTGGGGTGACAACCATTAATTTTTCACCAGAATGGTGGATACTAGGGCAGGTTTTACTGATGTTTGTAAGCAACTCCTGAATTCATTTAGTATACCTACAGGCAGATTCTAAGGAATGATCTAGTGGATAATTTGATTTAACAGTATCAACTAGAATCCTAAGTACACTACAGCTTCTCCTGAGTTGTGCTTAATATGGCAGAGTGAAGCGTCTTATTATTTAAGCAAATTTAGTGTATTACTTCCAATCAATCTTAAGCATTCTGGATTAACAGTGTGTTTCGTTAACAGCATCTATCAACTTGAGCTATTCCTTTAAGTTTTCTTAATTCATCCTTGAGAGCTGTAAATTCCAAATAACTTTTTCCTTATAAGACTCAGCATTTAAATAGATGATTTCTACAGGATCTTAGATTGACTTGTTTAATTATATCATCACTTTGTCGTTTGATCGAATACGTGCTGGGTTTAATTGAGTTATAAAGTTGATTATAGTCTTTTTCAAATGCTCATGCTCAACAATAAGCTTTGACACAAATGGTCCAATTCCATTAATTTATGTTTCAATCTCCTCTAAGTCCTTTTTAAATTTTATCCTCGATTCATTTTTCACTTAGAGATTTTAATTCTCTATTTCGACTTCGTTATGACCGTGTCTTTCTCTTGGAACTAGCTGTCAATTCATTTAAATTTCAAAATATTTTTCAAAAACTTGCGAGCTCTTGATTTGAAACAGAAATTGTCATTCGAAAAATTTCCTGATTAAGTTGAGTATCAACTTCCAAAGAGATGCAATATTTTTCAAGAGTGGTAAAACTTCTAGAAGTTTATCGTAAATCTCTTTTTGTTGAGAAGCTTAGTCTCAAGTTTGAGACACTTTTTACATTCATGCACATTTACAGAAGCATTATCCATAGAAGAATTCATAATTATGTTCACAATATCTTTGTTGATGACTTGTTCCAAGAGTCGTTCGTTTTTTTTTGCAAATCTTGATTCATTTTAATTCAAAATGTTTTTGACTCTAAACAATGTTGTTCCACAGCCTGTTCTATTTGGTGAAAGACATTTTGGACTTCAGAAAGTTCATCCATCAAATATTGATCGAATGTATTAAATAAGTCCTTTAGAGCGTTTACAAATGGAATTATTTCATCCCTAAACAAGCTTTTGTTTGTTCGAACCCCATGGAGCCCTCAGTGCTAGTTGTGGCATGGTTTCTCTTTCTTTGACAACCGTCAAAAACCAGCAAGATTGCGTGTTTGAGTTTCTTCAAAATAATATTAACCTATGCTGGAATTTAGGAAGTTTCTTGGAACCTAAACTCCTTGGTGGGTCTACTAGATAAAGAGTGGATTGAAGAATTCACGAATTGCCTCGAGACAAAAGGCTTTAATAGCAGATAATAATTTCAGTTTGTGGAATAAATTATCGGGTTTCAAAATCTTGAGAAAAGTTGGTTTAAGAACAGCATTATCGATGGTGTAGGTATTTAATTTTCTTTTCTAATTCATAGGATTCTTTTTGTTTTAAAAGCATTTTTAAACACTCTCTTCTGCAAGCATTGGGTTCTTCAGAGCAAAGATCAACAATATGCACTAGTATTCTAATGATTTTACCATTCATGAAAGCTTTGGTTCTTACTGCTGTCCTTGCTGCAGATAAAAAGGATTTTGAAAACCTAGTGTTGTTTAGTTGTATGATCATTAGAAAAACAGAGGGTTCTTCAACATCCGTGAACAGGATTTGTGCAAGATTGATCTTGATATGAACGGCTGATAATTTTATTACCTAATGATATAGAACAAACACTAAACACAAAGAACTTTGAAAGCTTTTCTAAGTCTCATACAGTTCTATTGTTCGCCCTCATAATCAGATTACACTCCTAATCATCTATTTATACTAATCCAATGCTTGAGTATAAAGTCGATCCTAATCACTTTCCTAAATAAACCATATCTATTGAAATAATTAAAATATTTTAATACTATTTTATAACATATTCCTATATTTAATTTATTTCCTAGGTCTCGTATCATTACTCGCCCAGGCAACAAACCCTTGTCCTCAAGGTGTTCCTATAAAATCTTGAACCACGTAATTCTGGGATCCCAACTTTGTCTTTGATTTCCCTTGTAGTGTAAAATCGGTCAATAGCAAACTTATAAGATATGTCGAGGAGGATGGTGTTTGATCCCTAGATTCCAAGTGATTCTTTTCTCTCCCTTCCTAGTGACATTTCTAAAGCTCCTTCATAAAAGCCTTAAATCAAAAACCTCAACAATAAGTCGTCAGCCCTACATCTAATAAACATGTGTTCACCCATGTGTATTGCATCGCCTATCTATCACCGCTTGCAGGATCCACCTCGAATTCACCGTCCAAACACCTGTAGGTTGCATACGCTTTCAACCCAATAGGACACCAGAATCTTGTTATGCGGCTTAAGTCGCTACCATTCATGTCATTCGTTGTCCCTAGCATCGGAGATTGGTTCGTCCTTCCACATCTTCCAATACTTAGGCCTTAACGTTTTTTCCCATAGTAGTGCTTGAGTCAGCGTTAGAATTATGCAATTCCAACCCAATATCATCATAAGCTTGCCGTATTGATGGTACATACGGGGCCGTCTTTGCAGCTACGTTGGTAATTTGAGGCACATGATCCACATGTGTTAATTGTGATGGAGCCGTACCCAAGATCAGTTGCTTAAGTTCCTCAAACTTTGCATCCCATCCTTCC
Source organism: Tanacetum coccineum (assembly GCA_026074375.1). Classification (NCBI taxonomy): domain Eukaryota; kingdom Viridiplantae; phylum Streptophyta; class Magnoliopsida; order Asterales; family Asteraceae; genus Tanacetum; species Tanacetum coccineum. The sequence goes on from BQNB010081688.1 coordinate 14,686, forward strand.
TTCTCGCTTTTTTATACTCCAATCTTACTTTCCCAATACCGTTGTCAATCTTCTTCTCCTCAAAGATCATGTACTTGCTTTGTGCTTCTGCCTTATACTTGATGAGATTCAACATCCAAGTTGAAACCTTTTTTGGGTAGTCACGATTTTGATGAACGCTATCCATGAAACATGTAAGCCGTATGAATAGTTTTTTTTGAAACCCTAGATAATAGAACCAAGCTCTGATACCAATTAGATATGAGTATCGGCTGCTAACTTTTATTAAGTAATAGAAAAACACTAAATCAAAGAACACTGAAAGCTTTTCCAAGCTAAGAATGTTTTATTGTTCCTCATAATAATATTTACAATCCTAATCCTCTATTTATTAATAATACTATTCTTGGTTAGAACAAGTCGATCCTAATCTTTTCTAAATAAAAACATATTTATCTATTAAAGTTAATGTAAAAGCTATCTTAACAATTATTTAATATCTATTCCATAATTAATATTCCAGGATCGTATCAATCTCTTTTAAAAATAATATTATCTAGCTGTTGATCCTATTTTCTAAAGCAATTTTTCTATCAATGTTCCTAAGTTCTTCTTTCTTAAAATTATTTTTGAGTACGAGTAAACTATTGCATTAAAGTTCTTTTCTTTTAAATGTTCAGACAGAAGTTTGGTTTTAATGACGATTTTAATCTCCTACAGATTGTGCACTTTGAATTGGAAACGTTTCTGTACCTTTAAATCAACATTCTTGTCTTCTTTCAAAACTTTTACTTGTTCGTATATCTTTCAAGCTCAGCAGTTAAAGTATCATTGACAATTTTATTGTCCAGATTTATCTTGGTACAATTAACTACCTGGGTTTTCAGTTGTTCAATCACAGATAATACCAGTTTATCTTGTTGTGTAGATGAGTTAGAATTCTAAATAGTTTCCTGTTGTGATTCTATCACATACTGAGAATAAGGAATGATAATACTATCACTAGTTATTTCAGTCTCTTAATGGTTCACAACATTCGACTATTCAGAAGACGACACTCGCGCCTTTGCACAAACTTGATTTTCTCAATTTGTTATCATTACTATCAGGATTGTATACCTTAGCGAGAGCATCTAAACCATAATAAGATAAATTTGCCATGAGAGAAACTTTGGCAGTGTTTAGTTCATCACCAATCGAGTATATTTGATCCATAATCTATTGCTTGTAAGCAGCATTGTGAGTAATGACGGTTTATATGGCTTGACCTTCTGCAATTCCTGGATCTACCAACAATGCTAGCTCTTCCTCATGTAGAATTTGGCCATTTGCTTGAGCTTGAACCAACAACACTTTATCCTTAAACTATGAATCATCTGTCTCCTTTTAGGTTTAGTGCATGTTTGGACAGTGTCTCTTCCACCGTTGTAGTTTTAACAAGTAATAGGCCTGTGTTTCCCGAATTATTCTCCCACTTGCTCTAGGAGTGTAGGTCCTTATCGTTACCCGCAGCAAAGGATAGTTTGTACTCCCCTGAACTAGTTATAAGGTCACTTCTCCCTCATTCATGGTCGCTTGTTGCCTAAGGTTTGATGAAATTCTTTGAGCTGGTTATTGGATAGTAGGATGGCGGGAAGTGGCAAAGCAGTCAAAGAAAGTCATCCTGTAATAGATGGCATCAGTGGGGATCATCACCTTTCTAGAAAACTGGAACAATTAGACTTTGAGTCAGGTTAGGGGAAATTCAGGTTGTTGGTTAACTGTAGGAGCATATTCCAATTGAGGGATAGATGATGATGGAGAATAAACGTTGTGGTGAACTGATGATTGATAATCATTGGATGGATAAGTTGATTGAAAGAGGTGTTGATGATTGATTGTTTGAAGGTATTGTTGAGACATGATACAGGTAAACCATGTTCATGGAGGACTGATTTAGTGAAACTTTGTCTTGAAATTTAAGAGTTTTGGTATGAGTGCTTATGAGTTGGATAAGGAGACTGGGTCATTTGAGGGTTGCAACCAAAGCAAGCCGGATCTGAGTTGCCTTCATGCATTAAATGAAAACATTTGCATGAATATTCATGTTGTCCCACCAATTAAGCATAAAGTAGATAATGTTAGTTGTGTGCAAATCACCCGAACCAGTTTGACCATCAGTTATAAATTCGCTCCACTCAGAAGGAAGAGCGTTCAAAAACTTGGTGTTCACTTGAAATTGTTCCAGTTTCATATTGTAGATGTTCATGTCATTGAGTAGCAGCAAAAATCTCAAGTAAAAATCATGTAGTGTTTCTCCCTTCTTATAAGCAAACTTTATCGAAGTCATCCATTAACGCTTACACTCTCTTTCTTGCTTTGTAAATGAAGTTCCTTGCGTGAGGATGCTTGTTGGAATTCTTTCCCCAAGTTCCTTGGCGACTTTATGACTTGCTAACTATGCATGACCTTCCTGGTGGTAAATCCTTGCGAGAAGATATATTGTTACCTTGAGTATCACCAATCAGCTGAATTGTTCCATAGCAGATACACCTAAATATTTCTTTGGTCTTAGTCACTCCATTTTCCTCAATTTGTAGGCCAGATGAGTGGACGTTTTCAACGGATTCAAGATCATTCGTCCATGTTGTTATTCATCATGTATCGTCCAATTTGATTTTCAAGAGTTTTGTACATATCTTTTTCCAACATAGGTGGAAGATTGTCAGCACCTGAAAGAATCGCTTGGTCAGCAAAGGATTCGTCTATTGTAAAACAACCCCTTTATATGTTATTACTGTTTGATCGAACGGTGATAGAAAGTAATTGTGTTTAAAGGTGTTGTCTTTTATGTGTTTTGAGTCGTAAAACTACACAGGATTTTACAATTCTTGACAAAACCAGGAAAACAAGTGAATGTTTCACGGGATTTTACAAGTCACAAAAATAAACCATATAATTTGTTTTAGCAAATTTGAGTTTTAAACTTTAGTTGCGAATTCGGTTAACAAAGAAAGATTACGAATTAGGTTGCTTTAGAAAAATTCCAAATTCGGTTGCTTCAGAAAACGGCCAATTTGATTAACCCAAGAAAATTGCGAATTTCAGTTGTACTGATAAAACTGCTTATTAGTTAACAACACCAAAACTGCGGAATTCGAATAAACTGAAATGAAAACTGAATGCGGATACAACTAAAACTGTTAATTACGGTTCAACTGAAAAAACTTCGAATTCGGATCCAACTAATACTGCAAACTTAGGATACAACTGCAAACTTCTAATTCGGTCTACACATAAAACTGAGAATTAAGATAAAACTAGTACGAAAACTTAAAAATCTTTTTAAAACACAAAAAGACACATTTTGAATGTTTTTTTCCCAATCTATTTCTTGTACACTAGTCTACCAAACCTATAGGTACCTTAAAAATATAAACTTTATGGTTTTTAAGCCAAAAAAATTAAAATCAAGAATTGTACTTTTTAAAGTTTTTGAACACTAAAATTGTAACAAAAATAAGTTTTTCTTTGATCCAAAGCAAATGCACCTATATACAAAGATACTAGATCAAGTTTACCTAGGTAAATGATCCTTTAGTGTACAAAGAAGCTTTGAAAACAAAAGAAAGGTTAGAAAAGGACGTACGGTTTGAAGAAAAATCGAACCAAAATAAAACAAAAACAAGATACATCAACAAATTTCATCCATGGATCTTGATACTTCAATGAAAGAATAATCTAATACAGCTAGATGAGAGGGAAAGAGAGGTGATTCTAGAGAGAGAGTGGGTTGGATGAACACTTAGAGAGAGAAAGTTAACATAAGATGAAATGCATAAGTGTGTGAAAAATGAACAACCAACCACCTCTCTAAAGCATGGAGAGGTGTATAAATACTTACATGTGGACATAGGCTTAAGCCTTTATGGGTTTATCCATGGGCTTTAACTAACTAGCCTAGTAAGTTTCCAAAAATTGACTTAACGAGCTAACTACAATTATATATGGAAGTGACTGACACATGCCTAATGATAGTCTACATCGATAAACTTTGTATCTTATTAGGAGTACACACTAAGCACGCAAAAATTAGACTTCTCCTTAGTCAATCTAGACACAATGCACCTCACATATGTGCTTTAATGTTTCAAGATGATTACTTGTTCACATGTAATGCAATTATATATCTTTATGATCTTGATGCTCAACATTTAATTGCTTAGATATTAAATGCATGTCCACTATAAAGGCATTTGTCTTTTTCTAGAAATTTAGATAAAATATTTCTTAGTTTATCTAAATGACACATGCTCCTAAATGCTAAATGCCTACAGGTTTTACCATGACGAATTAATTTAAAATTCTCGTGTTTTTGTATCCGCTCTTTTACAAGACATTTCATGTTAATTGTACATACATATCTAGCTTAATTTATGAGTTAACGTTTAAATTCCATAGAGTCTTACACATTAATCTTGTTGATTATTGTGTCGATGCATGCTTAGATAAACATATATGTCTATATCTATATGACTTATGCATCTAGGTATATATTTTCTCACACTAGAATATTTTTCTTTGCATTCGTGTCATAAATCTAAAAAGTCAAAAGAGTTGTAAATGGTCCTTACTATCTTCCTTAGAGTCTTCCACCCACCACATTCCTTGATCATCACCTCTCCTTCTTTCAAATAACCCACTCTTTCATCAAGAGATGTTAGATACATATCTAACACTCCTCCCACGTAGTTCCAGGTTTGACTAATTTAAATTTTCATTTTGAATTATTTCAAGTATTCTTTAAACTTGCAATCGTAATGTTAAAGGTTGTCTTAAAATTATATTCATAGCCTTTTAACACTATATGCTTTAAACATGCCTTCCTTAAAGCTAAAAGCTTACATCAACCTTCGTGTGACAAAGGTCTTACGGTTTTCTACATAAGTGATTCATAGCCTCTTTAATATACACACATTAAGACTAAGTATGCTTTCACTACTGATAGTCTTTCAACCCTCTTATGATGTCCCGATGGTTTATCGTAATGCTACCCTCATACAAAATTAAGGATCGACTTATCCATCGATCTTAGGATAGACACCCATCAAAATTCGTCTTCATTTCCTTCACGACAATGTCCAAAAGGAAATATCTTCATCAAAAAAGTTTCATCGAAAGACAACATCGTCGGCATCTTCACCAAAACACTCAAACGTGAACCTTTTTAAGTCCAGGTCTAGGAATGATGAAACAAATCTCATAAACGTGTCATTTTCATTTTAATAGTCTTGTTACTATTAAATACATTCTGATAAATCTCGATAACTTAATCATTTCATCTAAAATTTTTAAGCATTTTTAGTTCGCGAAATGCAAATTAAAATGTCACTCATTGTTCATGTCTAAGTCGTTTCACAAAAACCTTAATCACGCCTCTATTATTATATATATGGTTAACATCTTCCATCCACATTTCTGCTACTACCTTTAAGAAAAACTTCATCCTTGTCGTGTGATTGTTCTATAAACATTCGCAACACCCGAGAAGAGGCACATAACTTCGCGAATTAAGTTCATCATATGCTAACCGTCATCTGTCATGACATTGTCAAGCTCATCCCTTGCGTCGTTATTTCTCTTCATTTATTCTTTTTATAATTTATGTCCGGATGAGCACGAATTAAAAAGGGAAGGAAAACACCTGTTCACATATAGACTTTTAGAACCAAAATACTAACAAGATGAATATCACGATATATGATTTGATTCACTAGAATACAAACAATGTAAAACCGCAGTTCATCCTTCCCACTACCAATCTTGAGTCATCCACCTAGTCATCTTCACAAGAAGATTCACCAAGTAACCGATCCCTAAAAGTGAATTTCGCAATAAAATGCGTCGCATCTTCATTTCTCGACACTTATAAGCATGTGTGCCTATGTTATCAAAAGTCAAGTAAATTTCATAATAAAATGCGTCTCATCCAATCATTTCTACTTTTTAGCAAGAGAAGAACACAAAGAAGATATTCAATCTTCAAGTGTCGTTGAGTCATCACAATGTCATGTCTTTCATTTTTCATCCAATCATTTCCACTTTTTAGCAAAGTAAAGAACACATAAAGATGTCCATTTAATCTATTCAAGTGTTGTTAAGTCATCCAAGGTCTAGTCTTTCTTTTCTCTTACACCATTTTCATATTTTCACCTTTATCCGTCAACATTAACAACCAACAAAACACAAAGCAAACCTATTGTCAACACCTTCCCTTTCCATTCACGCTCATCCTTCTTCGTTTATGTTCCCTCCTCAAATCATCCTTATCATCAACATTTAGTTTGATCTAAAGTATTATGATAATGTTTATCCTTAAATACTCCAAACATGAAAAGCATACATAATGCTTAACAAAGAAACCTTGAGCATTTAGGAATCTCTTAATACAACCCTTAGACTATTCAAATTCATATCATCATCTTGGTTAGATGACGATACCATAAGGAACATGTCAATCAAAATACGTTTATACTCCTTATCCAAATGACATCTTGGAAGATGTCATTCTCATAATAATAGTGTGTCAATCAATAAACGTATTTTGTTCTTGTTTATTAAAGTCGGTATTATACCGAAGGGTGTTGGTCGAGTCTTAATCCTTAAGCATGTGCCAGTCGAACTTTATCATTGGTTCCAAAACATTCTCGTGTCTTAAGTATATGTCATGATTCCTTCTATCATGGATTTAGGTTGTTGTTATTAAAACAACGAGTGCATGTGTGTAGGTTTTAAATTTTCTTTTAAAATGTCATAGGTTTAGAGGGCATAATTAAGTACCTGCATGTCTTGTTACCCACGTTAAATGTTATTGCTAATCTTATAGATTTATATATATATATATATATACTATATATATATATTATATATTATATATCTATTAATATATATTTAGCTATATTGTTGGTATATCATATGTGCAATTTTTACTAATTTTTTTGAAGCACACTTTCGTTAGCTTGATTCTGTGGTGCCTAAACAAAGGGGAGCATACACCGAGGGGGAGTTGCAACCGTTATGACATCTACATATTTCTTAATATGTGTATCCAACCCTTTAATAACGCTCCTATATATATATATTAATTATGTTCACGAAAACTAACCCTGGATGTAGGTTAAGAGTTTGCAACAAATTTGATCCATGGATCCGCTAGAGTCTATATACATGGAATGCAAGTGTCATAGGAGTGCAATGAGCTAAGGGGTGCTTGAGTGTCAAAGTAGACATCTTAGGATGATTAAACATGATTGATAGGAGCAAGACTTCACTAGGGATGATGCAAGCTCACCTCTTTGGTTCAAGGTTGAAAGTGTTAGTCTAGTCTGCAAAGGAGTCTACCTTTTTGCTTCGGCAAAAGAGGGAGAAGAAGTGTAAACAAGTAACTTATACATTTTACTATGAGTTATAGTTTACATATTTTGTCATTATCAAAAAGGGGGAGATTGTTGGTAGAAATATTACGATATCCAATCTACATTCTCTTTATGTTTTTGGTGATAAACAAAAGTAATTTATAACCACTTAACGTAAGTGCTTAAGTTATCGTGATCAAAAATCATCAATGCATTCATTATTGACAAATATATCGATTGTCTCAAGTATGCTTCAACAAAGCTTGTTACATTGACGTAAAATCACTTAAGGTCTGCTATAATAAATGCTTCAATTTACTGTTATGATCAATGAAATTTTTATTTAACTCACATTTTTTTACTAAAAAACATCAAAATATTTTTATAACTTTTATATAAAACATTTTTATTTTTAGAATTTTAAAAGAACTGTCTTTATTCAAAAGAATATTTTGAATTCAAGTTTTCTAACTAAAAACCGGGGCCTAAAAATGTTCCAGAAACATCCATGGAAATAGACAAAAAAAGGGAAGCGTATAGTCTATGCGGCCCTTTAAAATATTAAAGGGATCGGGCATAGAATTAAGGGGACTCAGCATATAGGAATTAAGGGGACGGCCCAAAAACATAAAGGTCCCCAGTTTGCCTATAAATACTGGACTATCCCACTAATTTTCTAACCTTTTGCACCTTTATTTCTGTCCCAAAGCAGTTTATTACATCTCACAATATTCTAAACATATTTGATCATGCTAATCATAGCATTTGTTTTTCAAGTGATTGAGAGAAGAACTCTTGTTATCATTAAGATACGAAGTTATGGTAGTTTTTAGTTAACTGCATTCATGACATGTCTTATATTTAACAATGTATTAATGAGTCCATGCTATTCCAACTGAGTATAATATGTTATCGCATGGTGATCTGGTGTGTCTAGTTGTCTAAGATAAGTGATAATAAGAGTATAGTAGATCAGGTTGATCTTAGTAAGTCGTGTTGATTGGTGTGTCACTAGTAGTGTCTAGATGAAGTGAAGTTATGAATCGTAGTGAAGAAGTTGTGAAGAATAGTGAAGTTAAGTTTTGAAGATGAAGTGAAGTCATGAAAGTTAAAGTAAAAGTCGTATGTGAAGTGAGTTGTTGTGGTGAAGAGAACGGTTGTGAATTGTTGTTAAGTAGTGTGGTTAGGTTGTGATAGATTGGTTCATAGCTAGGATTAGAACTCGACATTTGGCTTAGTGTCAGAAATTGGTGTAAGCTTAGTTGTGTTCGGTTTTCTCCGCCTAAAGGGAGCTTGTTGACTAGTAAAGTAACTCTCGAGTTGGGTACTCGAGGAGTGGAGTAGGGCGAAGAGGTGCTTCGTGACCGAACCACCTAAAATCAATCATGTACGGTGTTTTTGACTTTCTTTTACTTTTCGCTTTACATCTTTATTTACCTTATCGCCTTACATTTACATTTGCATTATATCTATATGTGTGTTGATTGTTGCTTATATTGTTTGGATGATGATTGTCTCATAGATAGAAGTTAACATTGTGATTGTGCTTATATTGCTATGACATGTTCTAGTGGATATAGATGTATTATACATACTTATCATATTGCATCTAACTTGATGGATAATTTGATACCAAATATTTTAAGTTTTTAAATAGAAATGTATTCACCCCCCCCCCTCTAAGATTTCCATAATTGGTATTCTATAATTTCTACACTCCCCATTATCTTTTCCCTTACAATACAAATGAATACGTTGTTGCTGTTGGGATTAAAAGCTTCATAAGGCTGTTTGGAATTACTGCTCCTCTTATCAAAGTTAGTGTTGCTCAAGAAAAAAGGTTTGTGTTACTACTGCTAGCAAAAAGATTGTGAAAAATACTCTAAGTAGTTAGTACTGCTAGTGTAACTTAGAACTGCTAGTATATGTTAGTACTGCTAGAGTAAATTAGTACTTCTAGAGTAAAGTTAGTACTGCTAGTGGAGAATGAAGAAAATATTCCAAGTAGTTACCACTGCTTGTACACAGTTAATGCTGCTGGTGTATAAGTTACTGCTGCTAGTGTTCAAGTTTCAATGTTGTAGGTTACAATAGTTGCTAACTGTTGATAGAGTTCCATATGTAATGGAGAAAAGAATTGATTGAAGCTAAAGATTGCTTATGTGATATGTATGATGAGATACTTTTGTAAAAGATAAGTATAAGTTATTTTTTTTGGAAGTTCATGCTTAACTTAGGAAAATGTTGTAAAGGCCGGTTAGAACTCCTTGGTGTAAATAGGAGTCTAGGGCCATAGAGATTGATATTTTCATTGTTTCTCAATCTATTCTAGCTTAAAGGTTTTGTTGTACCTAACACTATTAAGGTGTTTCTTAATTCTATTAAGGCTAAAAAGTTTGGTAAATGTTTGTTATTAATCTTATTCAATATTGTTTTCCTTGAAATCTTCTTAGTATCATTGACTAGATTTGCCAATCGTCTTTGTGTCAACAATCAAGTTTCTTCATAGTGTTTTGGATTTATTCATACAACTTAGGCTCATACAAAGCTAAGCAATATCGTTATTCTTATTGGGATCAATAAGTGGTATATCAGAGTTTGTAAATGAAGCTTTGAATAAGAAGTAACTTTAACTACATACAATGATCTACTCTTTTCAAGACGCCAATCAGATTCTCAATTACTCAACCTTTCAAGCTTACCCATACTCTAACCTAGTGAGTATGATCTCTGGAAGACTATGGATAGCCGCATTCTACAATGCAATTGATTAAAATCTATGGGAGATCGTAGAAAATGGTAATGCACCCATAGTAACAAAAACTGTTGATGGTAAGGAGGATGTCATCCTCTTTGACCAAGTGTTGAAGAGAAGCACAAAGAAGGGCAGTGTTGCAAGGCAAAAAAACAAATGAAGCCATTTGTTTGATGGCTTTACTAATGAGCATCAATTAAAGTTTTAATTCATATCAGAATGCTAAGACACTGATGCAGGCTATTGAGAATAGATTGGAGGTAATATGCTAACAAAGAAAAAACAAAAAAAATCTTTAGCAGCTTATGATATAAAAACTTTGCTGCATCCAGCACAGAATGTCGAGAAGTGATTGAGCAACCTATGAAAGGCTTCAAATAGGTAATTAGTCCAACTGGAGATGCATGGTGAAGTTATCCCTCAAGAAGATATCAATCAGAAGTTCTTGAGAAGTTTATCACAAGAATGGACTATGCATACTATTGTGTGGAGGAACAAACCAGAGATTGAGACATTAAGTTTGGATGACCTCTTCAACAATCTGAAGCTTATGAATCAGAGGTCAAGGGGACATCTAGCTCAACTGCAAACTCACATAATGTAGCCTTTCTGTCCTCTAACAGCACTAACAGTGCAACTAGAGCAGTTAATACTGCTCAAGGTATTAATACTGCTAGCACTCAGGGTGCTGCTGATAGCTCAACAACTATTGAAAATTTGAGTGATGCTATGATTTATTCCTTCTTTACTAGCCAACCATGTATTCCATAGCTAGATAATGAAGATCTACTACAAATCAATATTGATGACTTAATAAGAGATGGATTTGAGGCTTAGAACATTGCTATGCCATGCACTATGAGGGCAGAAGATTCTAAAGCTACTAAAAGGAAGTGGACAAGGCAACAAGAAAAGGGAATTGGTTTTTAACAAGTCCAAGGTTTGGAGTGTTTCAAACTTGCCATAAGAGAGGACACTTTGCACGGGAGTGCAAGGCACCCTAGGAATCAAGAACAGGAAACCTGGGAGGCCAACTAGAGGATTGTACCGTTGATGAAGAAACTACTTTAAATGCCTTAGTATCTCAGTGTGATGGCTTTGGCTATGATTGGAGTGACCAAGTAGAAGAAGGTCCAACCAATTTTTCTCTCCTGGCTTATTCTTCACCAAGTTCAACCTCTTCTACAAACTCTGAGGTATCTAATGACTCAAATTGTTGTTCATCTTGCATAGAATGTGTAAAAAATCTAAAAGAACTAAATGAACAATTAGTTAAAGACTTAAGAACAGCTAGGATAAGTGCAGTCTCTTATAAAATTAGTTTAGAATCTGTAGAAGCTAGACTGTTAGTCTGTAAGAAAAATGAGTCTGTGTATGAGGAAGATATAAAACTCTTAAAACGTGAAATATATTTAAGAGATTTAGATATTACAGAGCTTAAAAGGAAGTTAGAGTTGGCTACAAAAGGAAAAGATGAGGTTCAACTTACAGTACAAAAATTTGAAAATTCATCAAAAAACTTAATTAAATTTCTAGATAGACAGATAATGGATAAGTGTAAAATAGGATTAGGGTATAATGTTGTCCCAACCTCCGTTATACTTGGAATTTTAATGCCACTAAAATAGATTTAGGTTTATCCTATGTCTAGATTGATTTTGTTGATGTGATGAGGTGTTAGTGGAGTCGTAGTTGAAAAGCCTACTATTGGGACTCAATTGGAACCTGAGACTTGGTAGAAATAAAAATGGAGCCTAAGTATTAAAGGAATTGGGTATTGCTAGTGTGTAGAACATGTACCTAAGGTTAAAACTGTTGAGTAGGTTTAATAAACCTTGTTTTTGCTAAATTAACGTTGTTAAGTCTATGGCTATAGTAAAATCTCCTAGGAAAACATCGGTTATAAAAATAGGCTAAAATACACCTAGTCCTAGAGGGATCAAGAGAAACTGGAAACAAACAGATGTTCTCAAAAATTAGGGAGTATTTTGAGATGTTTAACAATGCTTGTCAGGTGTGCTGGTAGTTTTGATATTTGAAGAATGATGCAATAACTAGGTATTTTTTAATAATAAAGATTTGCAAACCAGTTTGGACAATGTTCACACAAGAGTCTGTGAACTAACAGAATTCCTCTAAATTAATCATCCCAGTCAAAAAGAACATTGGTTCCAAGAATAGTCTAATCTTGGTTGGCCAAATTTTAGTTAATGTTGCGTAGACCGGTTATACTGTTCAACAGTGAATAATGCAGGACCCATGAAAAATGTTATTAATAATGCATATTCCACTGCTAGAAGGCCTTTTAACAAAATAACAGCAGCTAATAACAGTAATTTTAATAAGAGGGTTAATACTGTTAATGATAAAAATGTTAATGCTGCTAGGCCAAATGCAGTAGTTAATACTGCTAGGCCAAAAGCAGCTCTTAGTGCTGTTAAGGGAAACAAGGGAAATGCTGTTAAGGCCTCAGCATGTTGGGTTTGGAGACCAAAACACAAAGTTTTAGACCATGTCTCCAGAAACAATGGTGCATCAATGTCCTTTAAAAGATTTGACTATATTGATGCACAAGGCAGATCCAAGTCAGTAATGGCTTGGGTCCCCAAAAGAAAATAATTTTCTTACCATTATGTGCAGGGAAATCCACAACAAGATTTGAAGGATAAAGGAGTGATTGATAGTGGATGCTCTAGGCACATGATAGGAAACAGATCCCGTCTTACAGATTATGAAGAAATTAATATAGGATTTGTTGCCTTTGGAGGTAATTCTAAAGGAGAGAAAATTACTGAGAAAGGTAAAATAAGAACTGGTAAATTAGATTTTGAAGATGTGTATTTTGTAAAGGAACTAAAGTTTAACCTATTTAGTGTCTCACAAATGTGTGACAAGAAGAATAGTGTTCTTTTTACTGATACTGAATGTGTTGTTCTGTCTCCAGACTTTAAGTTAACTGATGAAAGTCATGTTTTACTTAAAGTTCCTAGAAAGGATAACATGTATAGTGTTGACTTAAAGAATGTTGTTCCTCAAGGAGGTCTCACTTGTCTCTTTGCAAAAGCCACACCAGATGAATCTAATCTTTGGCATAGGAGGCTTGGACATGTAAATTTCAAAACAATGAATAAACTGGTAAGGGGAAACCTTGTAAGAGGTTTACCTTCAAAACTTTTTGAAATTAATCAAACCTGTGTTGCTTGTCAGAAGGGAAAGCAACACAGAGCTTCTTGTAAGACCAAAACAGTCAGTTCAATCAGCCAACCATTACAAATGTTGCACATGGATTTGTTTGGCCCAACATTTGTAAAGAGTTTAATGAAAAAGATGTACTGCCTAGTTGTCACAGATGATTTTAGTTGCTTTAGTTGGGTTTTCATTTTAGCCACTAAGCATGAAATTAGTGAAATCCTTAAAGCATTCACAACAGGCATAGAAAATCTAATAGACCTTAGAGTGAAAGTGATTAGATGTGACAATGAGACTGAATTCAAGAATAAGGTCATTAAGAGGGAAGTTAGTGTTGCTAGGACTCCACAACAAAATGGAGTAGCTGAAAGGAAAAATAGGACACTAATAGAGGCTGCTAGGACTATGCTAGCTGATTTAAAATTACCAACAACTTTCTAGCCTGAAGCAGTTAATACTGCTTGTTATGTCCAAATAGGGTGTTAGTTATCAAGCCTCACAACAAGACCCCTTATGAACTTTTTCTAGGTAGAAAACTTGCCTTAAACTTCATGAGACCATTTGGGTGTTCTGTTACAATCCTTAATACCATAGATCACCTAGGTAAGTTTGATGGAAAGGCTGATGAAGGGTTATTTATAGGATACTCTACCAATAGCAAAGCATTCAGAGTATTCAACAGTAGAACTAGGACAATAGAAGAGAACCTGCATGTTTAATTTAGTGAAAATACACCTAATATTAGAGGAAGTGGACCTAATTGGCTTTTTGATATAGATACACTAACAAAGTCTATAAACTATAAGCCAACTATTGCAGGGAATCAATCTAATGCAGGTACAAAAGCATGTAATGATGCAGGTAAAGCTATAATGGAGACAGTACCAGGCAAAGATTACATTCTACTACCAATGTGACCTACTGATCTCCTATTCTCTCAAGATTCAAAGAGTTCTCCTAATGCTGGATTCAAACCATTAGGGGAGGAGGAAAAGAAGGATGCTGAAGATCCAGGGAATGAAAGTGGAAATCCAACTGAAAGGAAAGATAGTGAGGTTCCAAGTACAGAGGAGCCAAGAATTAATCAAGAGAAGGATGATAATATTAACAGCACTAACAATATTAATACTGCTAGTGATGGAAATAACACTAACAATGTTAATGCTGTTAGTTCAACTGTTAATGCCGCTGGCACAGAAGTTAATGCTGTTGATCCAAAAACAAGCATTGAACTTCCAAATGGTCCAAATATTCCTGAATTGGAAGATATTGTTTATTAGATGATGATGAAGATGTTGGTGTAGAGGCTGACATGAACAATTTAAATGCATTTATGCCTGTCAGTCCTATTCCAACTACAAGAATACACAAAGATCATCTAGTTGACCAAATCATTGGAGACTTGAAATCAGCACCTCAAACAAGAAGAATGACAAAGAATTTGAAAGAACATGGTTTGTTTAGTTCAGTTCAGCAAAGAACAAACCATAAAGACTTTCAAAATTTCTTGTTTGCTTGATTTTTATCACAAGAAGAGCCCAAGAAGGTA
>BQNB010081689.1:0-27295 GCA_026074375.1 Tanacetum coccineum
GGCACATCCTTGTATTTGATTGTGGAAGTTATTTTGTTAAACCAACGAATGTGGTCAAGAGGATTGTCTTTCTCAAGTCCGAAGAATTGGTCCGAAGTCATCATATTAATGAGACTATGCTTGAGCTTGAAATGCTCAGCAAGAATTGGTGGAACCACGATTGCCTCCGCATAACCCCTGGTGGGTGCACGGAGCAATTCCGCCATAGTACGTTGATCGGCCATCGTAGCTATGGGAGATTCTTGATTTTCAAGAGGTTCTTCGAGATTAAAAGGTTGCTTTGAACGTCTACGGTTACAACGTTTCAGATTTGAAGTAGTTGGATTAGGAGAAGATTCACCAACGAGATTAGAAGAAGAACGAGTGCGCATGCACTAAATACAAGAAAAACATAATATTTTTGGTACCGGGAATGTAAAAATTTCACTGGAATCCTTTATACTATACCCACAAGAGAGCAGAAGGAAATTGCACGCTGAAGCGAAATTTTTAAAGCGTACTTCCTTTTTGGGTGATGTTGTTCCATTGATCAAGCCCGCCTTATACCCTCCTTATAGTTTATAATTCAAAGGTGAGGCGCGATTATAACGATAACAACAACGGAAATACGGTTTTTGTTGGTTTTTTAATTTTTTTGGTACTTTCAATAGTTTAGGAAAAGTATTGTTGGTATTTTTTAATTTTTAATAATAAGAAAATATTCACAAATGGAAAATGATAACTTCACGAGGAAGGGTCTTCAAAAACTAATCTTCAAACAAAACACGAATATCGTATCACACCTCCCCGACAATGGCGCCAAAAATTGACTCTCGTCACTTAATATAAATAAATATAATATAAATAAATATAATATAATATAAATATATAATAAGGATAAGATCAATAATAGAAGAAAAGTAATTCCGAAAGGGCATTAAAAGAGATTTCTTACTTTTATCCAAAGCAAAAACCCTATAAAACATTCCCGGGTCGTTTCCTATCGAGACGTGAATTGAAAATTGGGATTAAGTTTGTGATCGCGCATTTGAATGGTCAATGATTGGTTTGCATTCTATTTCTACTAATAATAAGCAAAAACAAGTAAAGGCAAACTAAAAACGAGAGCAATTAAAGCTTAAAACTTAAAAATGATAACGGGATCCTAATCCCGTTCTTTAAAAAACCAAATTTTACAAATTTAACCCTACTAAAGCAAAATTAATTTTCAACAAACCTAAATGATAAAAGAAAATTTTCTAAAAAGGAATTATATTTTTTTGACTTTTATTTAATTTTTTATGAATTAAAAACAATTTTTATCTAAATTAAATATTAAAAATACTAAACTATTTATAAAAATTCTGAAAAAATTACAAAAAGTGGCTTGAACTAAGCTAATCCTAAGAAAAATAAAATGGTGAACACTGCTTATCAAATAAGCTACGAAATAAGCAGAAAAGGGCTTATAAGCTAAACTAGCTAAAAAGGTGTAAAAGAATAAAAGATGCAAAAGAAAACGGAAAAGAACCCAAGGGCGCTATGGTTGGGTGTAGAGTGTTGTAGTTTATAAAGGGTGATTGGGTAGAGGACAGGGTTCGAGCCATGCTTCACTCCCAACTTCCCCTACGCCCTTATTTATTTTGAAAATCTGCTTTTTGAAAAAGCTTTACAAGACTGAAATAAGCAATTTTTGAAAAACAACTTTTTATAAAAACTTTAAAATAAGCTAGAAATAAGCAAAAACAGTTTAAACTTAAAACACTTAACACTAACTGGACTTTAACTTTTTAAAACAGATAAAAGCTACCTAAAAGACCAAATAAACTCCAAACGCAAAGTACTATCCTAATAACACTAAAGGAACACAAATAAAGCAGAATAAGATAAGCCGAAAAACCTAGCATAAAAGGCATGAAATTACCCAAGGCCTTTTATATATTAACATTCTAAGCTACTTTTTCTATAAGCTTAAAAATAACTCTACCATAGCTAAATCATCAACTATGACAAAAACCTAACCTATTAAGCACATCAAAGCAAAATTTAAGCTATCCTAACAAACCATAAGCTCAAATAAGCAAATAAGCTATTGGCCAAAAGTTTTGATAAACTCCATAGGGCACTTACTACTATTTTTAAGCTAGTAGTTGAATCCTTAGGCTTAAGAGGGCATAGCCACGATAAAAGCTTGTCCAAAAAGCTTTCTAAATCAGCAAAGAAAAAGGATTTTGAAATTCAAATAAGCTACTAAAAGGGCTTGTGAAAAAGCTGTTTGCACTCAGTGTGCACTCTTTTTGGTTTTTTATAAAAAGACAACTAGCTATATTGAAGACCTAATTAAGCTATCTAAAATAAGCTAAAAGTGCAAAATAAGTTAAAACAGATTGAGATTGATGTCTAGAGAGCTTATATTCTCAATTTCAGAACTAAAAACAATTTTTAACTAACCTAAATTTGAACATGAAAAAGGACTTTGAACTTTGAAAAAGAAAGCTATGAAACTTGGCAGATTTTGTGCCAAAACACAAATGACAAAAGGGATTTTAACCCACTTGTTACTACTGTATTTTGACAACCTAAACAACACCAAAATGACACTTAAAAGCTATAATAAAAAGTCTAATCAAATAGCTTTATAAAAACTGTTTTTGAAATCCACAATTCAAACACCTTAATAGAAAAAATTATAAAAACAAACTTAAAAACTTTAAAAATAGCCTTTAATGACTTAAAGAAAGCTTGCCAATGTTGGCTAAGTGACCCAAACAATTTTTTAAACAATTTTGACCTACTTTGACCCTTAAACCAAACACGCCTTTAAAATTTGAATTTTCATTTTAAGACCAAAACAATCCAAATTAAGCTTTGAAAATTAAAAACAGATTATTAAGCATGATATTTAAAGATAAACAAGCAATAAACTCAGGAAAATAAGCACTAAAAATCAGCCTAAACAAAAGATAACATATTTTAAGCGTATTTAAGACCTTTATAAAGAAAAAGACATTGAACCCAGGACATTTAAACAATAAGAAAGCATAAATAAGCAATAAATGACATTAATAAGCAACAATAAGCAGAAATAAATAGTAAATAAGCAGAGAAATAAGCTAAACAGTAAATAAGCAATTTTAAGCTAGAAATGAGAAAAGTAAAGACTTAAATAAGCTCAAAAGAACTTTGTCTACAAGCTAGTGACAACAATAAGCCCTTCTCTTTTTGGCTTATCTTCCAAATGAGATTTTTGAGTGAATTTAAGTAAAAATGGACTTAAGCTTTATAAGTTATGGGAAAACTTACAATGCTTAAGTTAACAGCTTAAGTAAGTAGTAAAAAGAGCTTTTGTGAGTTTAAAAGAACATTTTTAAAACAGAATAATGCATTAACTTAAAAAACTGGATTTTAATAAAAAAAACGTAATTTCATTAACTTAAAAACAAAGTATACAAGATTTATAAAATTAAATTACAATAAACTTAAAAACTTTAATATAAAGCTGAAAATAAAAAACAGATAGATAGATCCAACCAATGCTTTAACACGCCCTATTTAAAGAAAAACTAATCTTGGTCTTCAATGCCTTAGTGCTACTTAACTGAGACAAGAACAAGGGTGTGTGTTTTCCTGGAGTGAGAGTCTTCAAATCATGATCATAGCCGTCCATCTTGACTGCTCTCTAAGTCTATTGATCTCAACCCTTTAATTTTTTGTCTTCAACCTTGAACGAATGATGTTCAAGGGGATTTCTAAGGTGGATATAGGACCATGTGATGTGGGGCTTGTTATAAAAGTGATGGGTTTGTTTGATGTTGCAGGGGTCGAGGTGAGGAGAGTAACAGATGAATAATGATATGGGCGGGAAAAATTGGTTTGGGTTTGTGTGAAGATAAATAACGGGGTTAATCCCCTGTTCTTGGTAAGTTATTGCATCGTTAGTCCTTAAGGACCAACAGTGTTAGTCCCCCTAAGGGATAACGATGTGAATGTTAAGGGGGTGTATGGGTTAACAGTGTAATTAGTATTTGGGCTCTTTGTTATGGCGGTTATGTTAAAAGGGAATTAGGCTTGTTATCAAATAAAGTTGTCAGTCTTGAATATTAATACATAATGGGCTTTGCTCCCGACCCTAATAGAGGGTGCGGTTGGCCCATTAAGTATTTCTTCGGTTTCGGCTTCAGCTTTGACTTTGACTTTCGGGTTTGACTTTGACTTTGTTGATTTTGACTTTTTCACGCTCTTTCTATTCCGTGCTCGGTTTTGTCCGTTTTGGCTTCGTTTTTTATCTTTTTTGTTGATATCCGTTTCCTGCACAATATAAATGCAAAACACACAAATACAATGTATTTTTTGGTATGTTTTTGGTCTTTTAAGTCCGTTTTTATAGGCAAAGGATGTGCGTAATTAAACACATACCACGGCCCATAAAGCTCGTTTTGTTTATCTCTTTGATTTTTGACCAATCATATTTTTCAAATCAACTAATTAAATCATTTAGGTGCATAAATAGGCATGATTATTAGACAAAAGTACAACAATCATTTTTCTTATTTTAATTCTAGTTCAAATAACTTTTTAAGTGTTATTTAGTTTAATTAAGTGGTTCTGGAACACCGAGTACTATATAGGGTGGGTGTAACGCCTCTTTTGTCACATTGATTTCCTAAAATACAAGACCGCAATTACAACAAATTGGATATTCGTCCAATAAGTCCTATTGCAAATACTCTCGCGAAAGAATGAAAAAAAGATCCATAAAGTGGTAGGGGAAAGGAACAAAATGCCTTCATACAAGTAGATATATATTTGATGATACAAAGAATCAATGAAGCGTATGGATTAATTTGAAAGGAAAACAAAGAAAAAAAATAAAGCTTTGCCTTAAAAGACCTATTGAAAAAAGCTATGAATAATGTCGATTGAAAGTTTATTAAAAATACTCTAATTAAAATGGGGTTCGAGGAAAAATGGTGGAAATGGATCGAAGCTTTTCAAACCTCGACTTCAATAGCTGCTCTTGTAAATAGTGACACCGATCCAAAGAGTTTAAGATGGAGAAGGGGGTTAGACAAGGTAAATTTTATACACCATTTAAAAACCTCGAGCAATTGAAGGCATAACGAGACCTATAAAAGAGGCGGTTTCATTGTGGCTACTTTAAAGGTGTTAAATTTGGTAAGTAGTTCAATATCTAATTCGCATCCATCCAGTATGCAGATGCTAATGTTGATTCTTTTTGGGAAAAGGAAATAACTAATGGTAAGAAATCTAATGAGGATTAATAGAGTGGGTGTTAATCAATTCGTCCGGGGTGAAAACTAAACTTCAAACACAACAAAGATTATATGGCAATAGGAGTTTAAAAAAGCGGCTATTGAAGCATTTGCTAACTGTAATGGGGGAAGTCATTCAATGAAGATGCCAATTTTACGTATCTTGTAATTTCTGATTGGTGTAAAACATGAAAAGAGTCGATAGTAGGAATATTGTGATTGAAGAAGGTATTAAAAAAAGATTGGGGAAACTAGAAAATCCAAAAATGATATCTTCGTTTGGTGAGTGGATATTAACTTTAGTGAAGTCTATACTTGGTAGCTTGTCTCTTTACTTCTTTTCTTTGTTTCATGCCCTAATGAGTGTCCTTAAGAACCTAGAAAGTTGTGAAATAAAAAAAATTTGGGGGGGGGGGGGAGATGTGGAATATAGGAAAATGGCATGGGTTAAATGGGATGTGGCTTTAAACAAGCTTACATTGGGTGGCTTAAATATTGGTAGCTTAAAAGTGTTCAATTGGACTCTAGTTGGCAAATGAAGGTGGAGTTTTAAAGTAAAGTGAGATAGATGAATGCGTTGAGAGATAATAAAAAGTAAAAATGATGATGGTGAGGGTTTTTGGAGGGAAGAAGTAAGTAATAGGGCAAAATGGGATGTGGGATGATTGTGAAGGTTGGGTCGATGATAGATAAACAACGTGAATTTTTTCAACTCTTATGTTTAAAAAAATTAGGTGTGGAAAAGTACTCTTTTATTTGTTAATAGTTTTGGGTGGGCTAACGAAAATAATCTCGGTGACAAATTTCCAAAAGACTATATAATCTATAAAAGAAGTTAACGAATCACGGTTGGTGAAAAAAAGAATATGGAAAGGGGTCATGGGGTTTGGAACTGGATTGACTAGAAATCTATGAGGTAGGGGTGGGTGAACTTAATTTGTAGAGGTGGATACATAATGACAACGAAATCTTCACGGTTAAGAGACTAAGCGAAATGATTGATGACAAGATACTAAACAAGAAAAATGGAATACAAGAGGCGGAGTGAAACAAACTCACACCAAGGAAAATATGTATCTTTATTTGGCGTCTACAAAAAAGATGACTTTTGTGTTATACTATGGCATATCACTCCCTGGTATAGACCCTAAAATTCACGCTTTGTCACATTGTAGAAAAGAAATAAAAGTGGCGAAACATTGCTTTCTAAAGTGTTCAAGGGTTGTGGAGGGTTGGAATAAAGTTTTTAAGTGGTGGAATATGAGACATTTCAATATTGGGTCTATTAGAGATATTATTAGCCTCAATGGTAATAATAGTCTCAAACTTATAAGAAACGTCAATTTGGCAAGCAGTGTGTTGGTCCATGTTATCCTTGTGTGTGTTCTCGAAACAAAAGAGTGTTTTGAAATACAGTCTCCAAGCTCACTATAATTTGTAATAAGATACATGTTCTTACATTTATTTGGATATCAAATAAAACAAGAGGAGCAATTTCGTCATGGTTAGATTGGTGCTCAGATCCAATTAACACTTGTAAGATTTAAAAGTTCTCTTATGTTTGGGGTTGGGCCAACTTTTCATTGCCAGCACCCATATGGTTCGCTTACTTAGGATTTAATATAAAAATAACCTAAGTTTGATTTATCCTAAACAATTCAAGGGTCAATGATTGAATAGTACCGCACAGTGATTTACCTTCAAGATGCACATCCTGAGTCTACAAGAAAGACTCTAACATTCAGTGAGCCGGTACTCAGTGAATGAAGCCAAGGCCCAAAGAAAGAAGGTGATGGGTTTCAGATGGTTGGGCAAATAGACTCACTGAGCCCCATAGACGATCGACGATAACAACTAGAAGATCCTGGATACAGCGAGACTAAAGAATAGCAGGATAGGTTTTGAAAAGCATATAAGTACCAAGGCTCTTATCTCCAAGCCAACGTTATCCTGAAGAGTTAACAAAGACAAGTTCAGTGTTAGGACAAGAACTTAGAAAGAGCATATTTGTCTTAAACCTAAATAGAAATTGTAATAGAGACAAAGACTGTACAAAGTAACTATGCGAATTAAGAATGGATTAGAGCTTTCCACCTAATGTGGGAGTAAACCCTACATAGGGAATTAAATAAATATAACTTCTTGTAACAATAGTAAAATGACAAGTTTGTGCATTCAAAATAGTCGTACCTTTATCCACAAACCACAACAACTCCTCCTTCCCAATCTACTAATGTGCCCTAATCTCAAGCTCCGGTAGTAGTTAACAAAGTAGTTAAACTTATTGCATAACACTTTAAGGTTTATGCCAAATTCTTATTAAGGAGATCACACAATAAATTTCCAATCAATCCCCCAATGTAGTTTCACCCATGGTAACAGAAGGTTAGTATACTGTCTAAATTAAAATATACAGTAAGATAACGGTTGAAAAGTATTGTTATGTGTCTTTACTTATAATTAATATTATACCTACATCATAAAAATCTATGTTCATAAGAGACAAGATTGTGAGTACTTTCTAAACAGAATGATAAAGACTGACCAGCGATATTATAGCCCAGAGATAGATTAAAGATACCTTTGTAGTTTTTGTTCACTAACTAAGAGGGAACAACAAGTGGAATTAGAGCCAAAGGTTTGTAAAACTTACTTAACACTAATTTACTTAAGTTTTTAAAACTTAGATCCTAAAATGGCTGCAGTAAATGATGTACCCAAGCTAGTTGACAAAAGGGAGGTAGCCATGCTGCTATTGCTCCTAAACTAGAGCCAAGAAAATTTAATAAGTGGAAAAAGCGCATTGCTTTGCTAGTTAGCGGAATGGAGTGCCCTCTGACATAAAATGTAATACGGAAGGCCCATTTCACCAAAAAAACAGCTGAAGGTGATGCTAAGTCTGAGTCCCAATGGACTCTAGATGAGAGGAGGGTGGTCGTTCAAGACTAGCGCCTTAAAAGCATCATTATGTCATGTCTACCAGATGAAATAATGGAATCAGTCATTAATTGTGTTTCAGCCAAAGAAACATGGACTGACTTGGTTCACAGCTTTGAAGGCCCCTCAGATACCAAGGAAAACAGAATCATGGATCTGAAACTCGAGTATCAAACTTTCAGGGCTAAGTCTACTAAAAGTATCTCACAAACCTACACCCGCTATAAGACCCCTGTTCAAAGACTATGGCCAATGAAGTGTTTAACCCTATAAACATGAAATCCAACGTTGGTTTTCGTGAACAGTCTCCTTGAGAAGTGGAAAACCTTCTTCTCAGGACTGAGGAATGCATTCCAAACTCAGACTCTTGACCTATGCAGATATCTATATGAGTTTTGTCTATAGGACAACCTAATCCGAAAAAATGTATTCTGACACCAAAATGGCCTCATACTACTCCCTCATAGCACAGCAATTTCTACTTTTTGCCTTCCTTTTCTCTCAATGTCATCAGGATTTACCAAATAAAAATTCTAATGATGAAGTTAATGAAAGGTCCAATGAGGATATCTAAGAGAACTTAGATATTGAGTATCCAGGAAAGATCCCTTTGCAAATTCAAAACATATAAAAAGAAGAAACAATTTCTCAGGTCAAAAAGCAAATGAAAATACTGAATGTTACAAATGTGGCAACAAAGGTTATTTTGCAAGAGACTGCTTTTCTAAAACGTTTGAACCTTCTTACAAATCACCAATGAATAATTACTCACGTGTCTAAAGGCTTCAACAAAATACTCAAAAACTTATTCATCTTCTTCTAACTCAAATAGACCAAGTTGAATCAAAGTTCAGGATGATTACATGGCTGTGACAATGAAGATCAAGCTTAAGCTTGCACTCCTTGAGGAAAAGTCCCTCGATTTCTCAAACCCAAAGACCTTGATAACCAAAGAACAAAGGTTTAGTCATTGAAACTTTTGATTAGGATGAGGAAGAGGTTTTTAGAATTGGGAAGAAGTCACACAGGTCAGCAATGATGTCTCTAGCTGAGATGGAGCTGCACTGTTGTGAAAGGGATCATGCTCAGCGAAAGGTGAAAGGGGTCGACATCACCATAAGAAAGTAAAGACACTCTTCTCCTTCTTATGGAAGCAGATGCCGATAGGCAAAATAACCTAAAGTGGATGAACAACATTGGATCTCAACTTTGTTGAAGAGGGCGCCCGAGAAAAGCACGAAACGAATGCCTGCCTACACTCGCGCCACCATGTGAAAAAAAGTAGTGCCAACGCCCCCTACACACCCCTTCCAATTCATGCCAAAAACTGACCCTCCGCCCCTCAATCATGCATACTACCAAAAACCCCAAACACCCGCTCCACGCCCTAACCCCCTTTAGAGCCCCCTCACTTACACAAGATTAAAACCCTTCCGGCCCCACCCCACCGTCTTCCTCCCTCACCCAGTCCCCCAGTCACCGCACGCGACTCCGACCCCCGTAACATTACCCAATACACCAAATATCCCCCAACGGCACTTCCCCCCCTCCACCCACAACAAGTCTATTGTTAGCTCAGATCCCATATACCACCTACCCCCCTACCATTCCCCATCTCCACACAATATACTATCCATGTGCAACGCAGATGGACTGACCCTCGAACCAAGGTAGCCAAAAACCTAGACTGGGATAAATTAAAATACACACCCTCAGTACTACACAGACTTCCTCCCACAAACCATCCAGTGCCTCCAACGACGTCCCATCCCCGCACTCATAACATCTGACAGCGGAAAGACAGCCACCATCCCACCAAACTCACCCCCTTCCACTCACCCCCTCATACGATCCTTCAGCCTACCCGAAACTCTTCACCCCTCCACCCTTCCAACAGCAAAAGTGAGCTACACCCCGCCTCAACGCCGTGTCCAGCCCATGCCCAAAACTCCCCCCCTCACCCAACTGTCGAACACCTTCATCGGACAAGCCTTCCCTACTAGCTTCCCCCTCCAGACCACCCCCCTTCTAACAACACTCCCCGCATTAACCACTCCCAGACCCACACACCCCTGCCACCTCCGCCCCCCGCCCCCAACTACACCACCTGTTCTCTTACCCCCTCCTCCCCGTATCCCCCTCCACCCCCCACCCATTCCGGATACCCACCCGCCATATGTGATGACTGTTATAACCAATCATACCAACCCTACCTCAACAGCCGACCCCCCCTTTAATACCGACCCTCCACCCCAATCCCCTCATCAACCCCCTCCAGCTACCCACCGCCCCGTACCTAATCAACTGCACCCCCCGAATTTCTACCAGCTCGTTCATGGAAACACCCCCATCCATATACCGACCTAACAATTCAGGCTCACCCCGACCCTTAACCTGTCCCCGGCCACAACCCGCCCCCCCCCCAACCGATAGCCCACTACCATACGACTCCACTACCATACTCCCAGCATCAAGTGCACACTGTCACAAAACATAGCAATCAAAGTCCCCCTCGTTAACCACTGAACCATAGCCAACCTTCCCAGTACAGCAATCAAACCCACCCCCCGCTATCCCCCACTACCTATGCACCGCCAACACCCCACATCCCACAACATCCCCAGCCATCCAGACAGGCGGAAACGGCAAAGCCATTCCCAACACGAAGGCACGACGCCAGAATGGTGTAACCGCATGATCACTACGCTGAAGATTGGGAAAAGATCTACCTCATCCTATAGACCACACAGGACTTCATCAGCACCCACAACCACAGACAACCACGAGACATTCAGATCCTCCGTCTGCTTACCACTCCACCTACCAACAACTACTCCAACTCCACCACCAATGGTTTAAAGAGTACACCTAATAGCGCCGCGCGCACCACACCTCCAACTCCCCTAGCCCCACCCATCGAAAGCAGCCGCAACCCCCCTTCTGATCTCCTGCTCTCAACCGTCTAGTCCCCTTCACTTCTTCTCCCCCTCCCCCCTAGATGAAACCCCCCCCTTGCCACGCACCCCCTTATATAAAAACTAAGTGATCGCGCCCCCCCAGTCCGTGTAGCACCAAGATAACGCTCCCCATTCACTATGCTAGTGCAAACCCTTCGTTACAATTCCATTGTATACCCGTGACTAGTAATCTGAATAGGCCGCGCCCTACATTACATCTCCCCCCTATACCATCCGTACTATAATTTGAGTCACCCACCACAAAGTACCAACAAATGCCAGGGAACCCACCAAAAAGTGGGTTCACAAAAGAAGCTAACCCAAGTTTATTATTTGTGCAGAGACACATCAGATATCCCATTTGGTACCTGGACAGTGGATGCTCAAGGAGTATGACTGGTGTCAATAGTTATCTGCACAAATATGTAGAGCAACCAGGTCCTAAGATAGTGTTTGGTGATAACTCATCTTGTATTACTGAGGGATATGGTTCAATAAACTGTGGGGGTATAGTTTTCACTAAAGTAGCCTTTGTAAATGGTCTTAAGTACAATTTAATTAGCATTAGTCAACTCTGTGATGCTAAGTATATTGTACAATTTGATGATAAGCAAAGAATAATATTTAATGCTAACAAAGAAATTGTCCTGATAGCACCTAGAAGAAATGATGTATATGTCCTTGACATGTCATCACTGACTCCAAATGGAGCCTGCTTCTTTGCCAAAGCCTCAAAGAGTATAAACTGGCTATGGCATAAAAGGCTATCACATCTCAATTTTAAAAACATTAATAAGCTTACAAAACAAAACAAAGTTCTTGGTCTTCCTTCACTAGTTTATTCAAAAGATAAACCCTGCTCAGCATGTGAAAAGGGGAAGCACCATAGAGCTTCATTCAAAACTAAACAAAACTTCTCTATCAAGAAGTGTTTACATCTTCTTCATATGGATTTATTTAGACCAGTAAGTCCAATGTCCATAAATCATGAGAAGTATACCCTAGTCATTGTTGATGAGTACTCAAGGTACACATAGGTTCACTTTCTTAGGAAGAAGAATCAAGCATCTGAAATAATTATGTCTTTTATCAGGATGGTAGAAAACCAAAATAATGTAAAAGTCAAACAAATCAGAACTGATAATGGGACTGAGTTTAGAAATCATGAGCTTGAGAGTTTCTGTGATGAGAGAGGAATTTCTCATAATTTCTCTTCTCCCTATACACCTGAACAAAATGGTGTAGCTGAAAGGAAGAACAAAACTCTCATTGAGGCTGCTAGAACAATGCTAAATGGCTCAGCACTCTCTAAGCACTTCTGGACTGAAGCAGTCAGAATAGCCTGTTATACTCAGAACAGATCAATCATTGTCAAAAGACATGATAAGACTCCCTATGAAATATTCAGGGAAATAATTCCTGATATCAGCTACTTTCATGTGCTTGGATGTCCTGTGTTTATTCATAACCACAAGGATCATCTTCGTAAATTTGATGCTAAAGCTGATGATGGATATTTCTTAGGATATTCCTTTATCTCAAAAGCTTTCAGAGTCTTTAACACAAGAAGACAACAAATTGAGGAGACTTATCATGTAACATTTGATGAAAGTATGGAAGCCATCAGGTTTACCAATACCCCAGTAGATGAGATAGGAATTGATGATTCCTCTAGATATCCTCCTGATAAATTTCTTCAAGGGGATGATCCATCTAGAAAATATCAAGTAGATTCTAATGTCTCATACTACATCATCCCTCATGGACATTCACTCACTGAATTTACCCAAGAAAATCATGTCCCTGAAGTAATTATTCCAAATGAGCCTGATATACCTCACACTGAGCATACTGAAGGTCCTCCTGGTCTAATCAACACTGAAGGGACTCATGAACAAAATGTTAAGAATGATTAAATGATCACTTAACCCACTGATGTACCATCAGGAAACAATACTGAAGTGTAAAACCTAAAAATTCAGTTTACATTTTTATTTCATCATTTTGAATATAACCTAAGTTTGAATAATAAGTCTTTAACATTAAAACCTTAGGTTATAATTATTTGTGTATTATAAATACATAACATAAGGTATTTGTTTTTAAAAAAAATAAAAAATAAAATAATATATATATATATTTATATATATATATATATATATATATATATATATATATTTATGCCCCCCCCCCCTTTATTTTGTATGATATCTTTTTATTTACAAAACATATTTTATAGATATTAAGTGTAAAATGATTTAAGGAAATTTTTTGAATGAAAATCTTCTAAAAGAATAAGAATATTTGTCCCCCTCTCCTTCTCTTTATATATGGGTGGGGGGGGGACCGGACTCGTCCCTCTCTCTCACCATTCTCTCTTAAAAATTTTACTCCAAAACTTGTGTTCATCCATCGAATTTGCAAGAAGAAGAAGGTGGTGTAGTAATTGGTGATTCCGGTAGTGTTTTTTAAGCCTTGGTGTTTTTGGTGTGATTCTTGGCTTTATTCTTCTTTGGTGTTATTGTTCTTGTGTTCCTCGCCATTTTGATTCTCTAAGGTATTTGTTCTTTTGAATTATTCTTTTGTGTCTCATGATTCATCATAAGTTTTGCATAAAATCATAAATTCAACCGATAAGTGATTACCGGGTCGTTTTCCCAAAGACTTATGAAATTGAGACCTCGTTTGTTATTTGGACAATGACTTGAATTGGTTTAAACTTTTTGGATTAATTTTCTAAATCTACAATTAAAATCAATTTAAACAAGCAAGAAAAATTAACGACTAAGCAATTTAAAACAAATAACGGTAATTAAAGAAAACGTGACAAATAAGCAAGACTACTAAAATTAAACCCTAAATGCTTTTCTAAACTTTTCCTAATCTTAAATTACTATTTAAAAGTAAAAATCTAAGGAAATTCTAAACCGAGAGTAATTTAAGCCAAAAACGAAGAAAACGAGAACGGATTTGAAAACCCGTTCTTTAAAAAGTAAACTTTCAAAATATTAACCCTACGGAAGTAAATTTCAACCTAAACCTAAAATATGATAAAAGAAAATTTTATAAAAAAGAAAATTATTTTTTTGATTATTTTTCTAATTTTTATGGTTTTTTAAAGTTTTTAACAAAATTAGTTCACGAAAAATATAAAACTTAAAGCTAAAAATCCAAAAAAAATTCTAAAAATAGCTTATAATAAGCAGGATGCAGGAAAAAATAAGAAATCCTAAAGTGCTAAACTCAATGACTATCATGCGAAATGTGTCATCTTTGGCGATTTGAACAATTCTGAATTAATTTACCATGGTTCCCGACCTGGTAAGCCCATTGAAATCATCCCTGCTCTAAAAGCTCGAACGTTAATTTCTCACGATTGTGAAGAGTTCTTAGCATCAATTATTCTTAAAGTATCTCAGTGTAGGGGTTTTCGATGTTTTGGTATAAAAGGAAAAATTAAGTCCGTGGTTCATTGGTCCGTTCGAAATCCTAGATCGAGTTGGTGAAGTTTCTTACCGTTTGGCGTGACCTCCGTGATCGCCTCATGTTCATAATGTGTTTCATGTATCTCTTTTAAGAGATTACAACTATCATCCGTTACAAGTCGTTTCGTATATGTTAGATCACATTCGCGAAGATTTATCTTTTGTTGAGGAGCCTGAGGCTATCCTAGATCGTCAAGAGCGAGTCATGAGAAAGAAAACCATTTCCTTTGTTAAAAGTCTTTGGAAAAATCATCCCGTGCGTAAGACTATTTGGAGAAACTGAAGAAATGATGCGGAAAATTATCCACATTTCTTTTCGTAAATTGGTACGTTTTTGTTTAAGTCAATCTTTAATTTCGCGGACGAAAAAATTTTTTAGAGGGGAAGAATAATAACACCCTAAAATTTTAATTAACATTTTAGAAAATATATCAATAATACCACAAATTCAAATATAATAAAACAGAGAGATTACTTTATTAATACCAATGGATAAAAAAAATGTATCAGTAATAGATAAAAACGAATCATACTTGCTATGTCATTCTTAAACAAATATGTATCATTTCTATATTAGTATATGAATCATTCTTAAAATATGAAGGAGAAATAAGAAACGTTTGACTAAAATAAAAAAAACATTAATTGTTTTCCTTTCGTTTCACGCGTTTCTTGCGAATGGTTCGTACCGTACCACATTCTTGTATATACAGCTTGTCTTCATAACTCAATCAAAAACAATCTTAAACAAAAACAAAACCAACGCTTCATATAAACCTAGATGTTTTCGGTTCACGCCGGGTAGTTCTTTTTGGTCTCATTCATTGGAGTATAGTTCATGATTGGTTCGCGGTTAGCCAAGCGTGTATAGTTGGGTTGGTTTCCATCGTGCCTCATTTATTCTTAGCATTCTCGTTCTTGTTTTGGTTTTGATATATTTCGTTTAGCCCTGCGGTAAGTTTCTAAACTATCTATTAATACATGTTAAAACAGGCGAAGATTAAATATGAAACTATA
The DNA here is from genome assembly GCA_026074375.1 of Tanacetum coccineum. NCBI lineage: Eukaryota > Viridiplantae > Streptophyta > Magnoliopsida > Asterales > Asteraceae > Tanacetum > Tanacetum coccineum. Next base: position 15,649 of record BQNB010081689.1, read on the forward strand.
TTTCATGAACATGTATAGTTATTGATGACATGATCTAAAAATGTGTTTCAGTAGCAAAATGGAAATAAGAAATATGCTACCTAGATTAACTACAATGATTAACAAATGGTCCGTTAAACTCAGTCATTATAACATGATGGTATAATACTGATTGTGCAAACACCATAACATGCATGCGCCTACCACTAGTACTAGACATAAGGTTTTTCTTAATACTACTCAAGAAGTCAAACACTATACATCAGTAGCATGTTAAGAATGAATCTCTATATATATAATGTTGAAAAATAAGTTCTAGACTTAATATGAGATGCATAGAACTTGAACCAATAATAATGGCCTTTGGTTGCATGCATGAAGTAGAAGAACAGCAGGATAGTTTAACTAAAAGGGATGAAACAATTCTTTATGCATGCCAGCAAGAATATCACGTGGTTTTGGCATTTTCAATCTAGCCCCTTAAGTTTTAGTGATTGTCGACATTAATCCTTTAACTTAAATAAGTTTACTCTTGAGGTTCACATAATGAAAAGGAGATGAATTATGCATATATGACAATTTGTACATATGGCGATCTTGACATACATGTTTGAAATATGCTATCTTGAATTATTTTTCTAAACCAGCCCTTAAAGTTTCAGTAACTGGCAAGATTGACCCTTGACATATATTAGTACATAGGTTTAAAAACTATGATGGAATATAGAATGTCAAACGTAGGTTATTATAAATCTATTATCTAAACGTTAGTTTAAGCAAGCATTTGAAAACATGCATAACATAAGAAATTAAATGAATGATAGCAAGTACCTGTTAAACAAAGTTAAAAGTCACATTAGTTTGCTCATTATTAATTTGGATTAGTTGTTTAACCCATGTAGATCGTTGATTGGGAAATAAAATTTGGAGTTTGGTTAAGCATCTTGTTTGGCTAGCTAAGGTACGAATATCTCATCTTATTCTTTTGCAAGCTTCAACTATTCGTACGGACATTCTTTACCTCTTTGCTTTACTATTGTTATGATTAATGGTTCTTCTGTTTGTGTTGATTTTTCGTACGGATATATCTACTCTCTCCTTAAGCTTCAGTTGTTTGTACATGTATTTCGTCCTTTTAGTAAGGACACCTCATGACTTGATTCTTATTTGTTTTAGCTACTTGGATTTTTTTGATATTCCATCTGATTTGCTATCCGTACTCATGACTCATTGATATTCATTGGTATTCTGTTTGATTTGATATTCGCATTCATGTTTCCTTTGATCTTTGTTTGAATATGATATTAGATCCGTTATCTTGATTGATTTATTGGTAACTTGTTCAGTTTGCTTAAATCTTTGCCCGAGCTATTTGAACTAGTCATGGAGGTACCATGACCATGTCATTGATGCACGAATGACATGACACTATTTATGGCGGTGTGATTAGTCCACGACGTTCCCATTTGAATGATGGCCTTTGACTATTATTAGCTTACATATGTATGTATAGTCGTCATTGTACTTGTGTATATGGATTTGACTTTGTTTTGTAGGGAGCGTATGGATGCATCCTAGGTACTTTGTTCCGTTCAGTTCAGGTGAATGGTTGTGTGTGTGCTATACACCCCATATCACATTTGGTATATCAAGAGTTGCAAATCCTGTGTACAACTTATTATGTGGCTATATGATTATATCTGTTTAGGGTCTATTCATGTATCATGTTTAGACATTTATCTGAGCTCGTGGGCATTCCTTTGTTATTCTCGATTCTTATTCATTTGATTCATATTTCGTATGATTGTTTAGCAGGTTCTCATAATTTTTTTATTCATTCTTTTGTCTTATTACATTTTTATTATTATATTTGTTCACTAAGCGTTAGCTCAACCACATTTTCTTTTCTTGCGGCAGGTAATAAGAGGGAAGCTGGGATTTGAGTGTTGAGAGTAGGAAGCTTTTAGAGGACCGACCCTTGATAGATTTCCTTTGTTTGGATTTATGTTTAAGACTTATTTCTTTTGAAGATTTCTTTTCATTTAGACTTTGTTGGAATTTAATACTTTTGGAAATCATTTTGTTACATGACTTAGTATTTTTTTTAATAAAGTCTTTCGCTTGCGTTTATATGTTCTGATATGACACCATAATGTGACTCTTGGCCTCTTTATCGAAGCGGGATGTTACAATTATGGTATCAGAGCTAGGTTGCGCCCTGTAGAACCTAGGTTATGACCTGTGAGGATTGGGTAGACATTAGGTTTCCTTTTGATATGATAGCTTCCTTTCATATTTTGATCTTAACTCTAAATTGTCTTCGCTGTTTCATTTGTTGATTTCCAAGATGGTCGGCACATGTGGATCTACCCCCAAATTTTTGGGTCATGCTTTTGAGGCGGCGGTGCAGCGAGCAGTTGATGCATTACTACCTGGTCTCACTACTTGGCTCACTAATGAGATGTGTCAGAATGGCGTTGGGGGAAGTGGTGACCAACCTCCCACCATCCACACCTAGTTGGAAAGGTTTGGGAAACAGAAGCCTTGATCTTTTAGCGCCGCAACCACTCCAGTTGATGCTGAAAACTGGATTGCTCACATTGAGAAGATATTTGAGGTTTTAGGATGTGCTGATGAATTCAAGGCTAGGTTGGAAAGTTACAAGTTGGAAGGAGATGCTCTCAATTGGTGGAAGGCTTTTAAACAAGCCAAAGAAGGTGAGATGTATGTGTCTACCTTGTCATGGAAGTATTTCCGTGACAACTTCTTTTTGCAGTACTTTCCCAGGTCTGAGCTACAAAAGTATGAGAGGGAGTACCACACGATTCGTTAGAGAGATGGAGAGACTAGTGGTGAGTTTATGAAGAGGTTTCTTAGGTTGGCAGGTTTCGTGGGTAAGAAGGCAGGTCCTCCAGAGGAACAGGCCAAGCATTTCAAGTGGGCACTTTGTGATTGGACTCTAGATAGGATAGTAAACACGGAATTTACTGATGTGGCCAATGCTGCTAGGAACATTGAGATTCTTCGTGAGAGGTCAAGTCAGAATAACAAGAGAAACCGCGATGGGGACCGTATTCGACTAACAGCTTTGGGTAGCAATCAGAGAGGGTATGATCAGAAGGGTTATGACGGTCGCAGTTATGACAGGCAGGATGGCAACAATAATCAGAAGGCATGGCAGAACCGAGGTTAACAGTACAACCGTTCTTCTGGGTCTTCAGGTCAGAAAGGATACCCAGACTATGCCTCCTCTCCTCCATGTGACACATGTGGAAAACTTCATCTGGGAAAGGCATGTCATAGGGTTACTAGAGCTTGTTTCACTTGTGGTTCGACTGGGCATATGGCCAGGGATTGCCCTAAGAATGGTGGAAACGATGGTAGAGGAAATGGGAACAACAAGCAACCTGCTACAAATGGTCGCGTATTGGCATTGACTACTGATCAGGAAGCTAAAGCCTCAGGTACCATTTTGGGAACTCTTTCTATGAATGATCGTGATGTGTTTGTTTTATTTGATACAGGTGCGATACATTATGTGCTTTCTCTTACACTTTCTAAACATATTAAAGTCCCCTCTACACCACTAGATTTTGCTTTATCTATTTCCACACCTATGGGAATAATGTGGTTCTCAGTCATGAGTTTAGGAGTTGTCCGTCACGTTTTGATGATAAGATTCGTTCTACTATTTATCTCCTTTGGAATTGAGTGATTTTGATATTATTCTTGGTATGAATTGGTTGACTGAGCATCGAGCTACAATCGACTGTCATGTGAAACATGTCATCTTTGGCGATTTGAACAATTCTGAATTAATTTACCATGGTTCCCGACATGGTAAGCCCATTGAAATCATCCCTGCTCTAAAAGCTCGAACGTTAATTTCTCACGGTTGTGAAGAGTTCTTAGCATCAATTATTCTTAAAGTATCTCAGTGTAGGGGTTTTCGATGTTTTGGTATAAAAGGAAAAATTAAGTCCGTGGTTCATTGGTCCGTTCGAAATCCTAGATCGAGTTGGTGAAGTTTCTTACCGTTTGGCGTGACCTCCGCGATCGCCTCATGTTCATAATGTGTTTCATGTATCTGTTTTAAGAGATTACAACTATCATCCCTTACAAGTCGTTTTGTATATGTTAGATCACATTCGCGAAGATTTATCTTTTGTTGAGGAGCCTGAGGCTATCCTAGATCGTCAAGAGCGAGTCATGAGAAAGAAAACCATTTCCTTTGTTAAAAGTCTTTGGAAAAATCATCCCATGCGTAAGACTACTTGGAGAAACTGAAGAAATGATGGGACAAATTATCCACATTTTTTTTCGTAAATGGTGTAGAAGTTGGTGATTCGGGTAGAGTTATTCAAGCTTTGGTGTGTTGGTGTGATTGTTTGTTCTTGATTCCTAGGTGTTTTGTTCTTGTGATCCTCTCCATCTTGATTCCATAGGTGTTCCATGTTCTTTTGATTCATTCCTTGTGTCACCATGATTCATACATAAGTTTTACATAAAATCATAGAATTGTAAAAGGAAAAAATGTGTAATAATCTTGTAAAATTCTTTATGATTGAACCTGAAATAATCTTGTTAAAATCATGTTATGAAACCCTAGATGATCATTAATGATGTTTTAATGAAAAAACCTACAAGATTAGAAATCCTAGGACATGTTTTTATGAAGAGGATTGGTAAGAATTAGGGTTTATGTGTCTTTATGTTTTTCTCCAGAATTTTGGGTCGTGTTGATCAGGATATAACTTGGTGATAAAAACGAGTTTTGACATGATTCTTGAGCCTAAAGTTAAATTCAAAGAGTCTAGTTTTTGGAAAAGTAGGGCTCATGTCAATTGGAGATCGGGAAGATCGACTTTTAATTTTTATAAGCTTAAGTATCGAATCTGGAATATTGTCCGAAAAATTCAGTAGTAATATTTGATTTATATGACAATTTGTACATATGGAGATCTTGACATACATGTTTGAAATATGCTATCTTGAATTATTTTTCTAAACCAGCCTTTAAAGTTTCAATAACTGGCAAGATTGACCCTTGACATATATTAGTACATAGGTTTAAAAACAATTGGAATATAGAATGTCAAACGTAGGTTATTATAAATCTATTATCTAAACGTTAGTTTAAGCAAGCATTTGAAAACATGCGTAACATAAGAAATTCAATGAATGATAAAGCTAAAAGTCACATTAGTTTGCTCATTATTAATTTGGAGTAGTTGTTTAACCCATGTAGATCGTTGATTGGGAAATAAATTTTGGAGTTTGGTTAAGCCTCTTGTTTACGGATATCTCATCTTATTCTTTTGCAAGCTTCAACTATTCTTACGGACATTCTTTACCTCTTCGCTTTACTATTGTTATGATTAATGGTTCTTTCGTTTGCGTTGATTTTTCGTACGGATATATCTACTCTCTCCTTAAGCTTCAGTTGTTTGTACAGATATTTCGTCCTTTTAGTAAGAACACCTCATGACTTGATTCTCATTTGTTTTATCTACTTGGATTTGTTTGATATTTCGTCTGATTTGCTATCCGTACTCATGACTCATTGATATTCGTTGATATTCTGTTTGATTTGATATTCGCATTCACGATTCCTTTGATCTTTGTTTAAATATGATATTAGATCCGTTATCTTGATTGATTTATTGGTAACTTTTTCAGTTTGCTTAAATCTTTGCCCGAGCTATTTGAACTAGTCATGGAGGTACTATGACTATGTCATTGACGCACGAATGACATGACACTATCTGTGGCGGTGTGATTAGTCCACGGCGTTTCCTTTTGAATGATGGCCTTTGATTATTGTTAGCTTACATATGTATGTATACTTGTCATTGTACTTGTGTATATGGATATGACTTTGTTTTGTAGGGAGCGTATGAATGCATCCTAACTTTGTCCAATTCATTCAGGTGAATGGTTGTGTGTGGGCTTATACACCCATATCACATTTGGTAACATCAAGGGTGCAAATCTTGTGTCAATTAGTATGTGGCTACTTATGATTATATGCTATTTAAGGTATATTATCATGTATCATGTTTTAGACTTTTACTCTGGTGATCGGGGGCATTCCTTTGTTGTTCTTGATTCTTACTCATTTAGAGTTCATATTTCATATGATATTTTGTTTAGCAGAGGTTCGCGTGATTCGTCTCATTATTCTTTTGTCTTATTAACCTTTCTCTATTATATATATGTTCAGTGAGCGTTTAGCATCTGCCACATTTCTTTTCCTGTGGAGGTAATGAAGTTGGAAGCTGGGTATGTGGTTGAGTAGTAGGTATAAGCTTTTAGCAGGTTAGACTTTTATAGATTTCTTTGTTTTGGAGTTATGTGTAAGACTTCTTGTCGTTTGAAGAATCTCTTTTCATTTTAGGACTTTTTGGAAATTATACTTTTGGAAGTATTTTGTTTCATGACTTGTATTTTTTATTTAATAAAGTCTTTCCACTTGCGTTTTATATGTTCTTGATATGACACACTTAATGTTGGATTTGGTATCTTTATCTGAGCGGGATTGTTTAACATTGTAGATTCTAGATAATGGAGACAATTGGCTTTGATACTAATTCGTGAATGATGTTTAAAACTCATCTAGGATCTATAATAAACAGGAAGGTTTGTTGTGTGCAGCGAAATTTAACAAAGATCAATGTTATTAACAGGTTTACAGTAATAAAAGCCCCAATTCTATCTGTGATTACAGATAGAACGTGTTACCCTGAATTGTAAGAAGGGATCAAAGACACCTTTGATCTTCAGGGCGTAGTACGATCTTAAAATGGTGATGAGCAGTTGGTGTTTTCCTAAAACATGATTTTAAACAAATTAAAACACACATTATAACAATTGGTTAAGGATCTCTTCTATTATAGAGTCCATCTAACTTACAAAGGAAATTATATTGGATTTGGAAACTAAATCTTTCCTAATCTTGATCTTTATCTTTTTAAGCTAAGTCTTTTGAATCCTCTTCCTTATTGAATTCCGTTAATATGTCGAAACTAGCCCTTTTGTTTCATTCTTTTGTATCATCAAATCACATAAATTCCTCAACCAATTGGGGTTTTTTGAAGCCTACGTTAATTTCTAATGATCGTATTTCTTAAGTGTTTTATGTTTTAGTTAATGCTAGATAAATTAAAGCGCTTAGTTTTAAGATAACTTTGTTTGTTTAATACTAAAGATTATGCGGACATTAATCAATTAATATATAAGAATTCATTCAGTAACAAAACAAATATATTTTCAACAATAAAGCTCCAATATTTATTATACAAAATAATACGAATACTCTCCTAGTATTAGGGTTACAAAACCTAAAAGCTATGACAATTATATATGATGAGATTGATGAGATATAGCTTAAACTCTATGCCCTAGGACCTCTTTTTATACACTAAGGAGTCCTAGTCGATTTATAATATATTACTAAAACTTAGATTATTCTCAAAGATACATTCTATAAATAACATTCTTTTTCTCATTTAAGTAATCTTGCTCTTCACGCAACTGTATTTTTTCTGCAGTTGTAATCTTTCTGTAGTTGTTTAACCTTTGTTAACCACAGCAGCATTAACTCTTAACCAAGGAGTAGTAACGTATTCTAACCACCAGCATTAACTGTTGTAAAAGCAGTCAGTAACTACTTAGAATATTTTCTTCATATCTCTACCAGCTCATAGTACTAACTTTACTCTAGTAGTACTAACATATACTAGCAGTTTTAATTACACTAGCAGTACTAAGTTACACTAGCGTAGTAACTATGAACTAGCAAGAAGCCCCCATGCAACGAATCTAACTACTTAGCATATTTTTCATTAGAGTTAATGTAACATAATAGTTTATTTTTAGAAGCAATAACACAAACCTTAGCAGTAGTAACTTTTTATGGCCGAATGAAATTTAGAAAATTTTATATGAAAAACTCAGCACTTTTGTTATATATTAAATCTGTGCATAATCGAAAAGGGTAATTTGGTCGTTTTCTGGTCCGTTTCGGCCTTCGGTCAAAGCACGAAACTTGTCCGAAACGCCATTTTCTATGTGTTGCTAGGAAACTGAAAGTGCATAAAAGTGGTGATTTTGGTCTAAATACAGATCTGCGTTTTTGTAAATATATTTTAGCAACTATTTTCGAAAAATGAGCTGATGCAGTTTTTAACTTGGGATTCGGACCCTTTCCGGTCCGAACCGGCCTTTCGTTAAAACATAAAAGTTGTTTATTTTGACGTTTTCTACAAAAAGTCACGAGTTTTGATCTAAAAATGTTAGACGATAGGAAAACATTGGGGTGAAAGTTAGTGATTTATCATTTTAGAAAAATTTAAGTAGTTGCTGAATTTTGCTAAAAAGTGGGGGGGAGTCTATAACACCCCGTGTTTTAAAGTCATTAACGACGTCAATAAATTCACAAGTTATTTTTAGTATTGTACGCGTATGCTTTTAAACCGTAAACGTTAAGTTAAATCGCGTAAGCTAAAAATTATCGTTCATAGTAAACGGGCATCAAACAATTAAATGTATGCGTCAAGCAAGTATTAAATAATTATTTTTGAGAATAATTATGGTCTTTGTTCATTTTATTTTTATTGGTTGTGTAAAGTGTTTACGTTTCGCGATAAAGTACGTTTAGGTATACCCGGAACCACCAAAACTTTTCTACGCTTCAACAAATACGCACTTTTATACCCAATACCCAAAAGTTACTAAATATTATCATATATACTCATATAGGGCTGGATTTGGTGATATAATATCAAAGAAATATCAAGAAAATCTTGCAACTAGTATTTGTACAACACATCTCATTAAACCTTATGACAATTTCAAGTAAAGTCCATACCATGACCAAGAAGTCTTCCGTATTTCCCTCATCATGTCTTTTGATGAACCTAGACTTATTATCAACTAGCTACATGAGTATATAAAGCTAACAACTAGTAAATAAACAGATACATCTCTCATTCCAAGGTGTAAACAAGCAAAATCTCTCCCTTTTTCCCTTGTGAAGCCCACAGCTCAAAACCCTCTCAATAGCAAACCCATAGCTTGATTTTCTAAGACCATACAAGCATACACACATCCTTCCTATGATAACCTAAGGTGTTTTCAAGGGTTGACTAAAGATTTACAAGTATCTAAGCAAGTTATTGAAGGATTAGGGTTTTGGCTTGAATTCGGGTTATCAAGAGTTGCAAGCTAGGGTTTTATTGCTAAAAAAGTGTGTAGATCTTGTTGTTCATCACCACATATCATACTAAGGTTATCTAAAAGCTTTCATCTTTTCATAATTATCATTTTATGTATATATAAGTTCTATTTAGCAAAATCACCATTTAGGATACTTTTGAACATGTAAGACATATTTTTACTTGTGATCATTGTTATGTACACTTTTACACATGTTATGTTGATGGTAATATCAAATCATAATGGATATATAAGTATTGTACCATGTTGGTTTAAGTATAAAAAGTGTATATACAAATTAGTTTTTTTTAAGTTTACTTAATAAGTTCATAAGAAAAAATGATATAAGGACTTAATGATTTTGTTATCTTGGACAATATTTGGACAAATGATAAACTAAGGACCCTAGGAATGCAAGACATGTAATAATAAGTGTTGTAATGGACTTGTAACAAGATGATTAAGCTTAAAAGTTACAAAATTAGGTTTAAACACATTTTGATGAAAAACTCCAAAACTAATTGTTTTGGTTCGAAAAATAAAGCATACTTTTTATGTTTTTATAAAATAGTACGTCTCATGACGTTTTCAAATATGTAGAGAACTTGAAAAACCGCCTTATAACGAAAAAGATACGCCAAATATACGTTTTACGTTAATACCGGGTTTATAAAATAAATTTTATAAAAAGTATTGTTCATCATGGACATTTATTTATAAAAACATCATTTACATGATAGAGCTTTTAAAACGAAGACGTGCTCGAAAGAATCACTAAAAACGAAGCAATAACGAATAAGATATGACATTTACGAGTTTTCGACAACTAAAACGATAAAAATAAACTTAGGGTCTGTTGTGAACAGTAAAAATTACTGTTCACCAGTAAGTTCCAAAATTTGAAAATGTCAAATATTGATAACTCGTCTTAATACGAAAGCGTGGGCACAAGAAACGTCAAAATCGGGCTTAAAACGCGAAAGTTATGTCGTTTTTACTAAAGAGGCAATTATAAACGTTTTTACTTTATAAACGCGATTTCACTAAAACGATTAGATGGTGATGTAGTTATATAGGATTATATATGGTATTATTTTCCCAATGTTATTAGTACTTATACGAACTATAATTGTTTAGGTTGCATTCGGGCGTTTTAGTGACGCATTTTCAGTTGTGAAGTCTATTATTGATTAACTCACTCGAGGTGAGTTTATAGCCCCACATTTTACTGATTTTACTTATGTTTTTGGGGTGAGAACATGATTGGTTACAAATTTATTTATACGGTTATTTCAAACTCATTATTTGGGTATTTTCAACTCGTTTACAAATTGGCATCAGAGCCAAGGTCATAGAGAACTAGGTTGTGTATTTTACCTAGACTATGACCACTTTTAATGATCACATTTTCAAAAGATTTTTACGGGACATACATGATATACATACAATATGATAACTATGTGAAGTTAGATGAACGTAAAATAGTTTTTCTATGATCATACCACTAAACAAGCTCTAGGTTTTCAAAATCCTTTCTATCTGAAGAAAGCTCAGCAGTTGGAACCAAAGCTTTATGATGGTAATGTCATTAAGAACACTAGTGCTATTGTGATTCCTGACTCCGAAGAGACCCTAATGCTTGCTGAAGAGAGTCGTTCAAAAATGCTTTTAAAACAACAGGATCCAATGGTTTTAGAAAAGAAAGTTAATACCACACCAGTTGATTATGCTGTTCTCAACCAACTTTCTCAAGATTTTGAAAAACAATTTGTTCCACAAACTGAATTATCTGCTGAACAAGCCTTTTGGTCTTAGAATTCTATGAATTCTTCAGATCCTAGTCCTTCTTGTAGACCCACCAAAGTCGAGGTTCCAAAAGAACTTCCTAAAGTCAGCATGGTAAATACAAGTTTGAAGAAACTTAAACACCATCTTGCTGGCTTTGACGTGGTTGTCAAAGAAAGAACCATGGCCACAGCCATCACTGAGGGCTCGTGGGGGTTTGAACATACAAAAGCTTGTTTTAGGGATGAAATTATTCCATTTGTAAAAGCACTGAAGGACATATTCAATACATTCGATCAATATTTAATTGATGAACTTTCTGAAGTCTAAAATGTCTTTCATCAAATGGAACAGGCTGTGGAACAACATCGTTTAGAGTAAAAAACGTTTGAAGTTAAAATGAATCAAGTTTTAAATGAAAATGAACGACTCTTGGAACAAGTCATCAACAAAGATATAGTGAACATAATTATGAATGCTTCTGTGAATGTGCATGAATGTCAAAAGTGTCTCAAACTTAAGACTGAGCTTCTCAACAAAAAGGATTTCATTGAAAAAGAGACTTACGATAAACTATTTAGAAGTTATACAACTCTTGAAAAACATTGCATCTCTTTAGAAGTTGATACTCAACTTAATCAGGAAATTTTTCAAAGGGACAATTCTG